>CAXHJY010000264.1:7500-167500 GCA_964016885.1 Eledone cirrhosa | reverse complement strand
CAGATGACAGATCGGGGTACCCTATCAAAGGCCTTCTCTAGGTCAACAAAGGCTAAGTATAGTGGCTTATTCTTCTCTAAGAACCTCTCTTGCATTTGTCTCACCAAGAAGAGGGCATCTGTTGTACTCTTCCCAGGCACAAAACCAAACTGCATCTCATCTAGTTTGACCCCTTCTCTAATTAGTTGTGCTAAAATCCTTTCTGCCACTTTCATAACCTGATCTATCAGTTTTATACCCCTATAATTGCTCCTCTCCAAAGCATCCCCTTTACCTTTGTACCAATTTATGAGAATAGTGCTGCACCAGTCTTTGGGTATGACACCACCATATATAGCCTGATTGATGATGCGTGCAACCAGTTTAGTGCCTACGTCCCCTGATGCCTTCAGCATCTCAGCAACTATTCCCGATGGTCCGGCAGCCTTACCATTTTTCATTTCCCTAATCGGCTCTTGGACCCTATATTCGTCAATCTCAATAGCTGGTCTCTCTGTCGGATCCACCAAGGGTAATTTCTCTCTCTCCCATTCGTTCTCCACATTCATCAGTCTCTCATAATGACATTTCCAGGCCTCCTTTTTCTGATCATTCGTGACACTAAGTACACCGGCATCATCCCGGACACATTTATCCCCAACAACATCCTGATTTGCATTGACACACTGCCTTGCAATGTGGAACACCGCACGCCTCTGATCTTCCCGTCGCAGAACATTGGCAAACCTCCTACTCTCTGCCTCCCTGCGTGCTAAGTACACTTGACGTCTAGCTTCTCTCTTAGTGGCTGTATATTCTTCCCTACTCCCACCCTTTTTCCAAGCCTTCCATGCTAGTCTTTTGTCTCTAATAGCCTTATCTACTGTGCTGTTCCACCACCAGGTCACTCTCTGTCTGGTTGGAGCTCTGCTCCAGCCACAGGTTTCATCAGTAGCCTGCAGCAAGTTGTCACGTAAGAAATTCCAGTTATTATCTATGTCATACGTCTCTAAATCGTTTTCTTTTTCGTCATATACATCTTGAAGGGCTTTCCTAAATTTGTATTTTAGTGAAAGGTCTTTTAGCTTCCAGACCTTTCTTCTCCACACTTTCCTATATGTCTCATTCCATCTCTTGCTTACTGAGATATCACTAACAACTGACCTATGCTGTGGGGTACATTCTTCCCCAGGGTATGCCTTGGTATTAGACACTATCTGCCTGTCCCGCTGCCTAACTAGCAGGAAGTCAATCTGGCTTATGTGCTCACCAGATTTGTAGGTTATTAGGTGATTGGCAGGTTTCTGGTAGTTTGTGTTGCAAATAGTCAATGTACTTGCATCACAAAATTCAAGAAGTCTCACTCCTTCTTCTTTTCTTGAACCGTAACCGTGCCCACCATGTACCCCAGTGTAACCATCCTGGAGCTGTCCAACATGACCATTGAAGTCTCCTGCTAGCATAACGATGTCTCCGTCCTCTGTCATTGCGGTTGTTTGCAAAAGTTGCTCATAAAAGCAGTCTTTCTCATCTTTGCCTAGGCCTGCTTGGGGAGCATAGGCCGAGATGATTGTCAGTAGTCTCCTACCTACAACTAATCTAAGCTTAATTATTCGATTACTAACTCGAACTACCTCTATTGTCTTATTGATCCATTTCTCAGCCAGGAAAATGCCTACTCCCCCTAGCCTATCATCCTTACCTACCCAGAATAGCTTATAGCTAAGACGCTTTCCTACGACTAGTCTCGCAGAGGCACCTCTCCATCTTACCTCTTGCACGCAGCACACATCCACCTGCTTTCTCTCCAGCATCTCCGCTATTTCAGCAGATCTACCTCTGAGAGTGCCAACATTAAGTGTTGCAACTCTGAGATGCGACGTCTTCATATTTTGTTGTTGTTCCTATTTGTTGCTGTGCTGATAAGAGTTTTGGCAGTGATACACTGGCTGGATGCCCTTCCTAACACCAGCGCCACTTTACAGCATGGACTCAGTGCTTTTATTTGTGCCACCAACACTAGAGAGGATGTCTTACTAGACTCAAGGGCCCTCTCTACCCCTCCATTTTACAGCATGGTCATAAAAAAAAAAAAAAAATATATATATATATATAATCATCATCATCATCATCATCGTTTAACGTCCATGTTCCATGCTTGCATGGGTTTGATATAATATATATATATATATAATATATATATATATATTTAAACTCTTAACCTCTGCTCCCTCCTATCTTCTCCCCCCCCCTACATCATGCTGGTTCGCGGCCAACCCCCCCCCCCCCCCCCTCTCTATCTATATATATAAGATAAACCCTACAAGTACGAAAAATCACATCCGCGAAATTCCTATTCATGGTATAATGTAACGTACAAATTTTCTTCATTCTCCTCTCCATTTTTAATTCCTTATTCCATCCATTCGGCATTCTCTATCATCTTTTCCCCCCGAATCCAATCTTTGCCTTTCTACTCGATACCCTCTCGTATTTTCCAAAACAAATCTTGTATTTTTGTTAATGCTTGTTAAATTATGCCCAAAATACGGGGATCTTATTTAAACCTTACCTTCTCGCTAACAACCCAACATCCCTCCCACCTGCCCCCACGCACCACCATTATTACATGGACCAATCATAAGTTAGAGGCCTATACTATCGTTTACCTGGTTACCTTTCGATATGATGGACGGACTACGGAATTCTGGAGAGTCGAAGAGAGAAAAATCTGGACGCTCAGCGATAATGCCAAAGATAAAGACAAATTCACCTCGTGGACAAGAATGCGAGCACTCCTCCTCTTTATTTCGGCCGCGGATGGCTAACATAACCCCATCTCCCCCCTCCCCCTCGCACCCCACCGCTCCCAACCTCCAAACGCAATCCAAAACTTCAGAGTTGGTACCATGAATGTAGGCACCTTAAAGGGTCGCTCTAACGAGGTTGTAGAAATGCTTGAACGTAAGGAGGTTGTTGTATTCAAGAGACCAGGTGGAGGGGTGGGTCTGCTAAATTCATTGTGGGTAAAGAACGATGCTATAAGCTTTTCTGGGTGGGAAATGACAATGGGCTGGGTGGAGTAGGAATGATGGTAGCAGAAAAGTGGGCAGATAAGAGATAATAGATGTAAATAGAGTGAACGACAGAATAATGAAAATAAGACTTGTCCTCAATAGAACTACGGTGACAGTAATATCTGCGTACGCACCCCAATCCGGACTGCCCGGCACTATAAAAGACAGATTCTATGAGACACTGATGCTCACTACCTCCCAAATAACCGACAGTGACTATATAATTATTGCAGGCGACCTAAATGGTCACGTTGGACAACATTGTGACGGCTATGACGGAATCCATGGAGGCTATGGGTTTGGTACTAGAAATGAGGAAGGCTCCAGAATCCTGGAATTCTGTGATGCAAATAACCTAACTATCTGTAACACTAACTTCAAAAAACGAGACAATCACCTGATCACCTATAGATCGGGGGAACACACAAGCCAGGTAGATTATATCCTTACCAGAAGACGTGACAGAGTGTCTGTTGTAAACACTAAATCCCCCATGAAGAATGCACCTCCCAACATAGACTGATAATTAGCGACCTAATAGTCAGGACGAGACGTAATAGACAGCAGAAGAGGACTATCCTCAGGAGAAAAATATGGAAGCTAAAGGACCCCACAGCCAGAAATAAATTTAAAAGCATATTACTTGATGCTTTCGACAGTAAGGAAGAGCAATTAGAGTCGTACAATATAGAGGAACAGTGGGAATTCCTGAAAGCAAACCTGCTAATGGCGGCAGATGAAGTCTGTGGCTGGAGCAGGCCTGTAGGCAGGAGGAGAGTAACATGGTGGTGGAACAGTAAGGTGGAATAGACAATCAAGGCCAAAAAGCAGGCTTGGAAAGTATGGCAGGATGGGGCAAGTAGAGAAGACTATCAAGTGGCCAGGAGGGAAGCTAGGAGACAAGTGTACTTCGCAAGAAGGGAAGCAGAGGAAAGAAAGTTCAAGCATGTTCTACAACGCGAGGACCAAAAACGTGAGGTGTTCAGGATTGCTAGACAATGTGTCAAGGAAAACCATGATATTGTCGGGGAGAAGTGTGTCCTTAATGATGATGGTGTACTTGCCATCACTGACGCTGATCAGAAGGTAGCTTGGAAGTGTCACTACGAAAGGCTACTAAATGAGGAGAATAAATGGGAGAAAGACAGTCTCCCCCACATCGACCCAATAGAGGGACCAGCAGTGTTAGTCGAAGGTAGTATAATAAGTAAGGCAATCAAAGATATGAAGACGGGTAAGGCGGCTGGGCCTTCGGAAATAGTTGCTGAGATGCTGAAAGCCTTTGGAACGGTGGGACACACCATGGTCACCTGGATGGTAAACCAAGTCATACAGAATGGGGTTGTTCCGAAGGACTGGCGTAGCAGCATCATCATTAACTGTTACAAGGGTAAAGGAGATGCCCTAGATAGGAGTAACTATAGAGGCATTAAATTAATCGACCAGGTCATGAAGGTCACGGAAAAAGTAATAGCGCAACTAATCAGAGAGAGAATTGATCTAGATGAAATGCAGTTCGGGTTTGTGTCAGGCAAAAGTACCACAGACGCTCTTTTCATTGTACAACAACTACAGGAGAAGTACCTAGCTAAAAGTAAACCCCTATACTTAGCTTTTGTCGACTTGGAGAAAGCCTTCGACAGAGTCCCCGTTCCATTATCTGGTGGGCTCTTAGAAAACTAGGTGTTGACGAATGGCTTGTGAGAGCTATAGAAGCCATGTATAAAGAAACAGTCAGCAAGGTTAGAATTAACAACGAATATAGTGAAGAGTTTAGCGTAAAAGTTGGTGTTCATCAGGGCTCTGTTCTTAGCTCCCTACTATTTATTATTGCCCTTCAGGCTATAACAGTGGAGTTCAAGACCGGCTGCCCATGTGAACTCCTATACGCAGATGATCTAACGCTCATAGTTGAATCAATGGCTGAGCTAGAGAAGAAATTCCAAACATGGAAGCATGGCCTAGAATCAAAAGGCCTTAAAATTAACCTGGCTAAGACTAAAGTTCTAGTTTGTAGGAAAGAAAATAAGGCGCCGGTCCCTTCCGGGAAATGGCCATGTTCAGTGTGTAGGAAAGGCGTAGGTAGAAACTCCATTTTATGTCCCAAATGCAAAGTATGGGTGCATAAAAGATGTAGTGGGATCACAGGTAAGCTAACTAAGAACTTAGATTTTATATGTGGGCGGTGCTCTGGTGCAATAAGTAGCAGCAAGTGCCCACAGAATACTAGCTCATTCCATTGCCCAGATGGTTCTATAGAAATAGTGGACACCTTCCGTTACTTGGGCGACAAAATCAGCAGTGGTGGAGGGTGCTCTGAAAGTACAGAAGCTAGAGTCAGAACGGGATGGAAAAAGTTCAGAAACTTATACCACTATTAGCCGCTAAAGGGTTCTCTCTAAAAATGAAAGGCAGGCTGTATGATGCCTGCATACGAACAGCAAAGTTACATGGCAGTGAGACCTGGGCATTGTGTGCAGAGGATATATGCAGACTGGAGAGGAACGAAGCTTGCATGCTCCGCTGGATGTGTAATAGTAATATACGTGAACGGCAAAGCATAAACGAACTAAGGGAAAAATTAGAAATAAGAGGGATCAGATGTTGTTTACTTGAGAGAAGATTACGTTGGTATGGTCACGTGATGCGCATGAAAGACGATAGCTGTATAAAAAAGTGCAGGGCAATAAAAATAGACGGTAGCCACGGAGTAGGCAGACCCAGAAAAACCTGGGACGACTTGATAAATTCCGACCTCACACACTTACACCTCTCCAAGACAATGTCACTGGACTGAGATCTTTGGCGCTACACAGTAATACAGAAGACCCGCCTTACCTAATTACAAAGTGAAACCTACTACAGTCAGTAGGCACCTCTAACAAAAATACACCCCGTCCCACTACCCCCACCTCATCCTCACCACCCCTTTCAATGTAAAGTTATGTTGGTACCACAACATCCAGTCCGAAACAAATGAGGTCGTGTAGGTGTCACGACAAAAAACACACACAGTCCACGCTGTAATGTGGCCGTGTAGGCAACACAGTAAAAACCTCCCAGTCCACACTGTAAACGTGGTTGGTGTTAGGAAGGGCATCCAGCCGTAGAAAACCCGCCAGACAGTCCTATGCGAGCAAGACAACCACTCTTGCCTCAAGTGGGAAAACTCCCGTCCAAACCCATGCAAGCGTTTTGTTGCGAAACAGATTTGAAATTTAAAATTTGTCCAGGTATCACGGCTATTGCCAATATAGGTTTGTTTTTATTGATTTATTATTTTAAATCGAGGCAGGCAAACCGTATTATTTTAATTAGTATTTTTCAATCTAGCTAACTTGGTCATTTGCAATGCAAACACATATATACTTGTATCAGTGTTTATCCCTATCGTATATTCATTTGTATATATATATATATATATATGTATGTATAAATATATATATGTATAAATATATATGTATATACATATATATATATGTATGTATATAAATATATATATATGTATAAATATATATGTATATCATCATTTCATCATCATCATTTCACTTTACGTCCGCTTTTCCCTGCTTGCAGACACACAGACACACACAGACGCACACACACACACACAGTTTCCATCTACCAAATTCTACCCACAAGGCATTGGTAAACCTAAGACTATAGTAGGTCTACCTCAGGTCCCATATAGTGGGAGGATCAAACCCGAACCATATGGTTTCAAAGCAAACTCCTTAACTATTCAGCCATGACTACACCTATACTGGAAATAGACCAGAACAATGTAAGGTACCACCACCAAAACCTTCTGTTCTTCACACTCCTTCAACAACAATCTTTTTACAGTAATAATAAATATACAGCAATAGCCTAATATTTAAATGGTCAGTTTATATTAGTTTACTATCATCATCACCATCGTCATCATCATCATTTAACTTTCATCCACTTTCCCTTAGATATGTCTACATCGACTAAGTCAGGACTGAAGTGGGGCCACTGATATCCCAGATAGGCCCGGAGAGGTCTGTATCTCACTTATGTACAGTAATTATCAAGGGCGAAGTTGTCATGTCTTTTGACACAAACCAAAAGGCTAGATGCCCTTCCTAACACCAACCACATTACAGTATGTACCAGGTGCCTTTATTGTGTAGATTACCAGCACTAGAGAATTATATAACTCAGCTACCGTGTATCCTTATATGGAAAATGTTCGGTGGGGTTGGGTTTTCCCTCTTAAAATAAGCCTTGAAAATTTACACCGCATCTTGGTGATCAAAGATTGTTAGTCATTTTAGGTTAAACTTCTTTTCAAAATTTATCAACTGAAAATGAGGCTGCATTCACATTGGAGCATCTTCGACTGCAAGAAATTAGTTATGTACATTGTGGAAGTCATTTTAGCTATTGAAAAACAATAATTGATAAAGTTCATTTTACATTTATCATTTATTTCTTGGTGTTGAAAATTACAGTTTGCAGTGGAATTATGTCAATGAGTGGGTTGCAAACAATGCAACAAGAGTTTTGATCCCTAGAAATAAATGATAAATGTATAGTGAACTTTAGCATTTATTGTGGTGTGTTTTTGAATGGCTAAACTGACTGTTACATAATGTAATTGTTTTAGTTTCAACACAGTCTCAGATCAAGTCACCTGCCAGACATGTACAACTGTGGCTAAAATGACTCTTCCATGATTTAATTGTTTTAGTTTTAACACACGATCACAGATCGAGTACACTGCTTTTCAAATACAATAACTTCTGCATCACCAGTCATGTGCCTAATTATACAAAGTTGTGAGGTCTGGAATATACTTCACAGCCAAGGAAAAGAAAGGAGCTGATCACCAGATTAGACCAAGGTGTCAACGTCCCCATTGGCTTTTCCATTTCTAATACTATCTGCCAGTAGTTGTGACTGGCAGATATAGCAACATGAAATATATTATTTTCCCCGTCCAGTCCAGGAATACAACCCAAGATCTTATGATTGTGAGTTCAAACACTAACAACTAGGCCATGTGCAAATTATGCATAAAAAAATGATCAGATTTGACTTAATCTAGTGACAAACACCTACTGCTGATAACCTTGAGGTTATCAGCAATACAGTACATTGTCATAGCTTAACTTAAAAACTTCTGATGAAGATGTAGCGACCCAGCCATCTATAACCTGAGAAGATCAACATCTACCAATGGACTTAACAATTACCAATTTATACTAAAGAAATGGTGACAACCAAATTCAACACTGTAGGTGGTGTTCCAGCATGGCCAGAAACACTGTGGCTAAAACAAATTAAAAGGCCTTAAATTTATCTTCTAACACAACCCTCAGGTCTCGCTACCATGTAACATTGCTGTTCGTATACATACATCATACAGTCTACCTTTCATTTAGAGGGCAAAAGCCTTTTGCAGCTAGCAGTAGCTCCCTGAACTTCTTCCATCCCATTCTTACCCTGGTTACTGTACTTTCCGAACACCCACCTCCGCTCCAAATTCGGTCACCTAGGTAACAGAAGCTGTCTACTGTTTCTACAGAGCCCTCCCAGAGATTGGTGGTACTTGTTTGCTGTGGCTGTTTGCTGCTTGCTGTCCCAGCACAGCTGCTACATGTGAAGCCTACATACTTAGTTAAGCTTCCGGAGATCCCGCTACATCTCTTGTGTACCCATTGATGGCATTTGGGGCAGAGGATGGAATTCCTACCTACACCTTTCCTACATACTGAGCAAGGCCATTTCCCTGAGGGGATCTGGGTTCTGTTTTCTCGTCTACTTACAAGGACCTTAGTCTTTGTCAGGTTGACTTTGAGACCCCTTCTTTCTAGTCCCTGCTTCCATGTTTGGAATTTCTTCTCTAGTTCCTCCATAGATTCAGCTATAAGTGTGAGATCATCTGCATACAGGAGTTCCCATGGGCAGCTGGTCTTAAACTCCTCTGTTATTGCCTACAATACTATAATAAACAGGGGAGGGCTAATAACAGAGCCCTGGTGGACACCAACCTTTATCCTAAATTCCTCGCTATAGTCATTGTTAGTCCTAACTTTGCTGACTGCTCCCCTATACATGGCTTGACAACCTTCAGAAGCCATTCATCTACTCCAAGTTTTCTAAGAGCCCACCAGATTATAGCACAGGGCACTCTGTCAAAAGCCTTCTCCAGATCAACAAATGCCAGGTAGAGAGGCTTACTTTTAGCTAGGTACTTTTCTCGTAACTGTCTCACAAGGAAGAGAGCATCAGTGGCACCAATCCAAACTGCATCTCATCTAGTTTTATCCGGTCCCTAATCAACTGTGCTATAACTCTTTACGTTACTTTCATGACTTGGTATAACCTCTATAGTTTCCTCTATCTAGTGCATCTCCTTTACCCTTGTAGCAATTGTTAGTATTGCTGCTGTGCCACTCATTTGGTATGACACCATCTAGTGTTACTTGGTTAACAATATGGGTGGTTATGGTGTGACCTACCAACCCAGATGCTGTCAGTATCTCAGCAACTATTTCTGATGGACCGACTGCTTTCCCAGTCTTCATATCCTTAATTGCCTTACTACACTGCTGCTAACTTGTACAGCTGGGCCCTCTGTAGGGTCCACTTGGGGTAGGGTCTCTTTCTCCCATGCATTTTCCTCATTTAGTAATCTTTCATAATGGCTCTTCCACGCAGCTTTCTTCTCAGCACTTGTGAGGGCAAGCTCACCTTTATCATTCTGGATACAATTCTCTCCAATGACATCACAATTCTTTCTGACACACTGCCTCGCAATCCTGAACACCTTCTGTTTCTGGTCCTCACGTTGCAAAACATGCTTGTATTTTTTATTCTCTCTTTGCCAAATATACTTGTCGTCTAGCTTCCCTCCTGGCCTCTATGTAGTATACTGTTTCCTCCATTCTTCCATGTCTGTCTCTTAGCCTTAATTGTCTCATCTACCTTATTGTTCCTCGACCAAATCACCCTCCTCCTCCCTGTCTACGCACACACTCTCTCTAACACATAGAAATTATACATGTACATACACACATGTACATACACACTTGCATATATACACACATGCATATATATATATATACAATACGGAGAATTTTCCACCTCAGTTTGAAGTTCCGGTCCTCATCCTTGAGCCTCCAGACTCAGCTAGACCAGTGTTGGACCTCTTGCTTCTGTGTCTAAAGGATTCTTTCTTTGGATTCTGTGCATATATGTATATATATATATATATATATATATATATATATAATATATATATATTATATATATAGAGAGAGATATATTGCAAGCAGAGAAAAGTGGACGTAAAATGATGATGATGATGATGATATATATCATCATCATCATCATCATCGTTTAACGTCCATCTTCCACGCTAGCATGGGTTAGACGGGAGTTGTCCCACTTGAGGCAAGGTAGGTCGGGTGACTGTGTCTCGCTCATATAGGACTATCTGGCAGGTTTTCTACGGCTGGATGCCCTTCCCAACACCAACCACATTTACAGTGTGGACTGGGAGGTTATTACCGTGTTACCTACACGACCACATTACAGCGTGGACTGTGTGTTTTTGTCGTGACACCTACACGATCTCGATCTCATTATCTCATTTATTTGGGCTGGATTTTATGGTACTAATTTACAGAGAAAGAGGTGGTGTTGGTGGGAGTGGGAGGATAGGGTAGGGGTAGTGGATTGGGGTGTATATTTGGTTAAGAGGTGCCTACTGACTGTAGGTTTCACTTTGTACAAGGTAAGGCGGGTCTTCTATATTACTGCGTAGCACCAAAGATCTCCGTCCAGTGACATTGTCTTAGAGAGGTGCATGTGTAGGTCGGAATTTATCAGATCGTCCCAGGTTTTTCTGGGTCTGCCTACTCCGTAACTACCATCAATTTTGATCGCCCTGCACTTTTTTATGCAGCTGGTGTCTTTCATGCGCATCACGTGACCATACCAACGTAGTCTTCTCTCGAGTAAACAGCATCTGATTCCTCTTATTCCTAATTTCTCACTTAGTTCATTTATGCTTTGCCGTTCACGTATATTACTATTACACATCCAACGGAGCATGCTTCGTTCCTTTCCAGTCTGCGCAGGTCCTCTGCATACAATGCCCAGGTCTCACTGCCATGTAGCATTGCTGTTCGTATACAGGCATCATACAGCCTGCCTTTCATTTTTAGAGAGAAACGTGGCCAACAGCGGTATAAGCTCTGAACTTTTTCCATACCGTTCTGACTCTGGCTACTGTACTTTCAGAGCACCCTCCACCACTGCTGATTTTGTCACCCAGGTAACAGAAGGTGTCCACTATTTCTATAGAACCATCTGGGCAATGGAATGAGCTAGTATTCTGTGGGCACTTGCTGCTACTTATTGCACCAGAGCACCGGCCACATATAAAATCTATATTCTTAGTTAGCTTACCTGTGATCCCACTACATCTTTTATGTACCCATACTTTGCATTTGGGACATAAAATGGAGTTTCCCACCTACTCCTTTCCTACACACTGAGCATGGCTATTTTCCAGATGGGACCGGTGCCCTATTTTCTTTCCTACAAACTAGAACTTTAGTCTTAGACAAATTAACTTTAAGGCCTTTTGATTCTAGGCCATGCTTCCATGTTTTGAATTTCTTATCTATTGATTCAGCTATGAGCGTTAGATCATCTGCGTATAGGAGTTCCCATGCTCCAGCCGGTCTTGAACTCCTCTGTTATAGCCTGAAGGGCAATAATAAATAATAGGGGGCTAAGGACAGAGCCTTGATGAACACCAACTTTTACACTAAATTCTTCACAATATTCATTGTTAATTCTAACCTTACTGACTGTTTCATTATACATGGCTTGTATAGCTCTCATAAGCCATTCATCTACACCTAGTTTTCTAAGAGCCCTGCAGATAATGGAGCAAAGATAACTCTGTCAAAGGCTTTCTCCAGGTCTACAAAAGCTAAGTAGAGGGGTTTACTTTTAGCTAGGTACTTCTCTTGTAGTTGTCGTACAAGGAAAAGAGCGTCTGTGGTACTTTTACCTGACACAAACCCAAACTGCATTTCATCTAGATCAATTTGCTCTCTGATTAGTTGCGCTATAACTCTTTCTGTGACCTTCATGATCTGGTCAACTAACTTAATGCCTCTATAGTTACCCCTATCTAGAGCATCCCCTTTACTCTTGTATCAGTTAATGATGATGCTGCTACGCCAGTCGTTCGGTATGACCCCATTCTGTATTACTTGGTTAACTAGACGGATGACCATAGTGTGTTCCACCATACCAGATGCCTTCAACATCTCAGCAACTATCTCCGAAGGCCCAGCTGCCTTGCCTGTCTTCATATCTTTGATTGCCTTACTTATTATACTACCATTAACTTGCACTGCTGGTCCCTCAATTGGATCGATTTGGGGCAGATTATCTTTTTCCCATTTATTCTCCTCATTTAAAAGTCTATTGTAGTGACACTGCAATAGACTTTTAAATGAGGAGAATATCAGTATCAGTGAGGGCAAGTACACCGTTATCATTACGGACACACTTCTCCCCGACAATATCACGGTTTTCCTTGACACATTGTCTAGCAATCGTGAACACCTCACGTTTTTGGTCCTCGCGTTGTAGAACATGCTTGAACTTTCTATCCTCTGCTACCCTTCTTGCGAAGTACACTTGTCTCCTAGCTTCTGTCCTGGCCACTTAATAGTGCTCTCTACTTCCCCCATCCTGCCATACTTTCCAAGCCTGCTTTTTGGCCTTGATTGTCTATTCCACCTTACTGTTCCACCACCAAGTTACTCTCCTTTGCCAATAGGTCTGCTCCAGCCACAGATTTCATCTGTTGCTTTCAGCAGGTTCACTTTCAAGAATTGCCATTGTTCCTCTATATTGCACGTCTCTAATTGCTCTTCCTTATTGTCAAAGTAATAAGCTTTTAAATTTGTCACTGGACATGGCGTCCTTCAACTTCCATATTCTTCTCCTCAAGGTAGGCCTCTTCTGTCATCGAGTATGTCTATTCCTGACTATGAGGTCTATTACATAGATAAATATATATATATATATATATGAAAGACGTAAAATAAGAAAATTCTAAAAATTAACTTACTTACTAAAATTTCACTCCAACTAATTAGTTTCTGAAAGGGAATAAACATGGTTTCCGAATGGAACAACATGGAGAAATCCTTTCGTCATCAGGGAAGTCTATTCTCAGCTAAGTTCCCAGGCAATGCGTGGACACAGGGAACTTATACAAAAATAATTCAGTGGATAGAAAAAAGCAAAGTGTGGACTAAGTTCCAAAACATCGAAAAAATCACTGCCTACTTTGTCGGTGGCAAATTCAAAAGAATAAATCACGTGACATCGAGGTTAATCGGTCTGTCTCACTATATATATATATATATATATATATATATATATATATATATGTGTCAGTCTGTCTCACTATATATATGTCAGTCTGTCTCACTATATATATATCAGTCTGTCTCACTATATATATGTCAGTCTGTCTCACTATATATATGTCAGTCTGTCTCACTATATATATATGTCAGTGTCTCACTATATATATGTCAGTCTGTCTCACTATATATATATGTCAGTCTGTCTCACTATATATATATGTCAGTCTGTCTCACTATATATATATGTCAGTGTCTCACTATATATATGTCAGTCTGTCTCACTATATATATATGTCAGTCTGTCTCACTATATATATATGTCAGTCTGTCTCACTATATATATGTCAGTCTGTCTCACTATATATATGTCAGTCTGTCTCACTATATATATATGTCAGTCTGTCTCACTATATATATGTCAGTCTGTCTCACTATATATATGTCAGTCTATCTCACTATATATATGTCAGTCTGTCTCACTATAAATATGTCAGTCTGTCTCACTATATATATATGTTAGTCTGTCTCACTATATATATATGTCAGTCTGTCACACTATATATATGTCAGTCTGTCTCACTATATATATATGTCAGTCTGTCTCACTATATATATATGTCAGTCTGTCTCACTATATATATGTCAGTCTGTCTCACTATGTATATGTCAGTCTGTCTCACTATATATATATATGTCAGTCTGTCTCACTATATATATATGTCAGTCTGTCTCACTATATATATATGTTAGTCTGTCTCACTATATATATGTCAGTCTGTCTCACTATATATATGTCAGTCTGTCTCACTATATATATATGTCAGTCTGTCTCACTATATATATGTCAGTCTGTCTCACTATATATATGTCAGTCTGTCTCACTATATATATATGTTAGTCTGACTCACTATATATATATGTCAGTCTGTCTCACTATATATATATATGTCAGTCTGTCTCACTATATATGTCAGTCTGCCTCACTATATATATATGTCAGTCTGTCTCACTATATATATATGTCAGTCTGTCTCACTATATATATATGTCAGTCTGTCTCACTATATATATATATGTCAGTCTGTCTCACTATATATATGTCAGTCTGTCTCACTATATATATGTTAGTCTGTCTCACTATATATATGTCAGTCTGTCTCACTATATATATGTCAGTCTGTCTCACTATATATATATGTCAGTCTGTCTCACTATATATATGTCAGTCTGCTTCACTATATATATATGTCAGTCTGTCTCACTATATATATATGTCAGTCTGTCTCACTATATATATGTCAGTCTGTCTCACTATATATATATGTCAGCCTGTCTCACTATATATATGTCAGTCTGTCTCACTATATATATATGTCAGTCTGTCTCACTATATATATGTCAGTCTGTCTCACTATATATATGTCAATCTGTCTCACTATATATAAGTCAGTCTGTCTCACTATATATATGTCAGTCTGTCTCACTCTTTATATATGTCAGTCTGTCTCACTATATATATTTCAGTCTGTCTCACTATAAATATGTCAGTCTGTCTCACTATATATATATGTCAGTCTGTCTCACTATATATATGTCAGTCTGTCTCACTATATATATGTCAGTCTGTCTCACTATATATATATGTCAGTCTGTCTCACTATATATATATGTCAGTCTGTCTCACTATATATATGTCAGTCTGTCTCACTATATATATGTCAATCTGTCTCACTATATATAAGTCAGTCTGTCTCACTATATATATGTCAGTCTGTCTCACTCTTTATATATGTCAGTCTGTCTCACTATATATATATTTCAGTCTGTCTCACTATAAATATGTCAGTCTGTCTCACTATATATATATGTCAGTCTGTCTAACTATATATATGTCAGTCTGTCTCACTATATATATGTCAGTCTGTCTCACTATATATATATGTCAGTCTGTCTCACTATATATATATGTCAGTCTGTCTCACTATATATGTCTCTGTCTCACTATATATATGTCAGTCTGTCTCACTATATATATGTCAGTCTGTCTCACTATATATATATGTCAGTCTGTCTCACTATTTATATATGTCAGTCTGTCTCACTATATATATGTCAGTCTGTCTCACTATATATATATGTCAGTCTGTCTCACTATATATATATGTCAGTCTGTCTCACTATATATATGTCAGTCTGTCTCACTATATATATGTCAGTCTGTCTCACTATATATATATGTCAGTCGTCTCACTATATATGTGTCATTCTGTCTCACTATATATATATATCAGTCTGTCTCTATAGATATGTCAGTCTGTCTCACTATATATATGTCAGTCTGTCTCTATATATATATGTCAGTCTGTCTCACTATATATATGTCAGTCTGTCTCACTATATATATATGTCAGTCTGTCTCACTATATATATGTCAGCCTGTCTCACTATATATATGTCAGTCTGTCTCACTATATATATGTCAGTCTGTCTCACTATATATATGTCAGTCTGTCTCACTATATATATGTCAGCCTGTCTCACTATATATATATGTCAGTCTGTCTCACTATATATATATGTCAGTCTGTCTCACTATATATATGTCAGTCTGTCTCACTATATATATGTTAGTCTGTCTCACTATATATATGTCAGTCTGTCTCACTATATATATGTCAGTCTGTCTCACTATATATATATCTCAGTCTGCCTCACTATATATGTCAGTCTGTCTCACTATATATATATGTTTGTCTGTCTCACTATATATATGTCAGTTTGTCTCACTATATATATGTCAGTCTGTCTCACTATATATATGTCAGTCTGTCTCACTATAAATATGTCAGTCTGTCTCACTATATATATATGTTAGTCTGTCTCACTATATATATATGTCAGTCTGTCACACTATATATATGTCAGTCTGTCTCACTATATATATATGTCAGTCTGTCTCACTATATATATATGTCAGTCTGTCTCACTATATATATGTCAGTCTGTCTCACTATGTATATGTCAGTCTGTCTCACTATATATATATATGTCAGTCTGTCTCACTATATATATATGTCAGTCTGTCTCACTATATATATATGTTAGTCTGTCTCACTATATATATGTCAGTCTGTCTCACTATATATATGTCAGTCTGTCTCACTATATATATATGTCAGTCTGTCTCACTATATATATGTCAGTCTGTCTCACTATATATATGTCAGTCTGTCTCACTATATATATATGTTAGTCTGACTCACTATATATATATGTCAGTCTGTCTCACTATATATATATATGTCAGTCTGTCTCACTATATATGTCAGTCTGCCTCACTATATATATATGTCAGTCTGTCTCACTATATATATATGTCAGTCTGTCTCACTATATATATATGTCAGTCTGTCTCACTATATATATATATGTCAGTCTGTCTCACTATATATATGTCAGTCTGTCTCACTATATATATGTTAGTCTGTCTCACTATATATATGTCAGTCTGTCTCACTATATATATGTCAGTCTGTCTCACTATATATATATGTCAGTCTGTCTCACTATATATATGTCAGTCTGCTTCACTATATATATATGTCAGTCTGTCTCACTATATATATATGTCAGTCTGTCTCACTATATATATGTCAGTCTGTCTCACTATATATATATGTCAGCCTGTCTCACTATATATATGTCAGTCTGTCTCACTATATATATATGTCAGTCTGTCTCACTATATATATGTCAGTCTGTCTCACTATATATATGTCAATCTGTCTCACTATATATAAGTCAGTCTGTCTCACTATATATATGTCAGTCTGTCTCACTCTTTATATATGTCAGTCTGTCTCACTATATATATTTCAGTCTGTCTCACTATAAATATGTCAGTCTGTCTCACTATATATATATGTCAGTCTGTCTCACTATATATATGTCAGTCTGTCTCACTATATATATGTCAGTCTGTCTCACTATATATATATGTCAGTCTGTCTCACTATATATATATGTCAGTCTGTCTCACTATATATATGTCAGTCTGTCTCACTATATATATGTCAATCTGTCTCACTATATATAAGTCAGTCTGTCTCACTATATATATGTCAGTCTGTCTCACTCTTTATATATGTCAGTCTGTCTCACTATATATATATTTCAGTCTGTCTCACTATAAATATGTCAGTCTGTCTCACTATATATATATGTCAGTCTGTCTAACTATATATATGTCAGTCTGTCTCACTATATATATGTCAGTCTGTCTCACTATATATATATGTCAGTCTGTCTCACTATATATATATGTCAGTCTGTCTCACTATATATGTCTCTGTCTCACTATATATATGTCAGTCTGTCTCACTATATATATGTCAGTCTGTCTCACTATATATATATGTCAATCTGTCTCACTATATATATATGTCAGTCTGTCTCACTATATATATATGTCAGTCTGTCTGACTATATATATGTCAGTCCGTCTCACTATATATATGTCAGTCTGTCTCACTATATATATATGTCAGTCTGTCTCACTATTTATATATGTCAGTCTGTCTCACTATATATATGTCAGTCTGTCTCACTATATATATATGTCAGTCTGTCTCACTATATATATATGTCAGTCTGTCTCACTATATATATGTCAGTCTGTCTCACTATATATATGTCAGTCTGTCTCACTATATATATATGTCAGTCGTCTCACTATATATGTGTCATTCTGTCTCACTATATATATATATCAGTCTGTCTCTATAGATATGTCAGTCTGTCTCACTATATATATGTCAGTCTGTCTCTATATATATATGTCAGTCTGTCTCACTATATATATGTCAGTCTGTCTCACTATATATATATGTCAGTCTGTCTCACTATATATATGTCAGCCTGTCTCACTATATATATGTCAGTCTGTCTCACTATATATATGTCAGTCTGTCTCACTATATATATGTCAGTCTGTCTCACTATATATATGTCAGCCTGTCTCACTATATATATATGTCAGTCTGTCTCACTATATATATATGTCAGTCTGTCTCACTATATATATGTCAGTCTGTCTCACTATATATATGTTAGTCTGTCTCACTATATATATGTCAGTCTGTCTCACTATATATATGTCAGTCTGTCTCACTATATATATATCTCAGTCTGCCTCACTATATATGTCAGTCTGTCTCACTATATATATATGTTTGTCTGTCTCACTATATATATGTCAGTTTGTCTCACTATATATATGTCAGTCTGTCTCACTATATATATGTCAGTCTGTCTCACTATATATATGTCAGTCTGTCTCACTATATATATATGTTAATCTGACTCACTATATATATCTGTCTGTCTGTCTCACTATATATATATGTCAGTCTGTCTCACTATATATATGTCAGTCTGTCACACTATATATATGTCAGTCTGTCTCACGATATATATGTCAGTCTGTCTCACTATATATATATGTCAGCCTGTCTCACTATATATATGTCAGTCTGTCTCACTATATATATATGTCACTCTGTCTTACTATATATATATGTCAGTCTGTCTCACTATATATATATGTCAGTCTGTCACACTATATATATGTCAGTCTGTCACACTATATATATGTCAGTCTGTCTCACTATATATATATGTCAGTCTGTCTCACTATATATATATGTCAGTCTGTCTCACTATATATATATATGTCAGTCTGTCTCACTATATATATATGTCAGTCTGCCTCACTATATATATGTCAGTCTGTCTCACTATATATATGTCAGTCGGTCTCACTATATATATGTCAGCCTGTCTCACTATATATATATGTCAGTCTGTCTCAATATATATATGTCAGTCTGTCTCACTATATATATGTCAGTCTGTCTCACTATATATATGTTAGTCTGTCTCACTATATATATGTCAGCCTGTCTCACTATATATATATGTCAGTCTGTCTCAATATATATATGTCAGTCTGTCTCACTATATATATGTCAGTCTGTCTCACTATATATATGTCAGTCTGTCTCACTATATATATATGTCAGTCTGTCTCACTATATATATATGTCAGTCTGTTTCACTATATATATATATGTCAGTCTGTCTCACTATATATATATGTCAGTCTGTCTCACTTTATATATATGTCAGTCTGTCTCACTATATATATATGTCAGTCTGTCTCACTATATATATGTCAGTCTGTCTCACTATATATATGTCAGTCTGTCTCACTATATATATATGTCAGTCTGTCTCACTATTTATATGTCAGTGTGTCTCACTATATATATGTCAGTCTCTCACTATATATATATGTCAGTCTGTCTCACTATATATATATGTCAGTCTGTCTCACTATATATATGTCAGTCTGCTTCACTATATATATATGTCAGTCTGTCTCACTATATATATATGTCAGTCTGTCTCACTATATATATATGTCAGCCTGTCTCACTATATATATGTCAGTCTGTCTCACTATATATATATGTCAGTCTGTCTCACTATATATATGTCAGTCTGTCTCACTATATATATGTCAATCTGTCTCACTATATATATGTCAATCTGTCTCACTATATATAAGTCAGTCTGTCTCACTATATATATGTCAGTCTGTCTCACTCTTTATATATGTCAGTCTGTCTCACTATATATATTTCAGTCTGTCTCACTATAAATATGTCAGTCTGTCGCACTATATATATATGTCAGTCTGTCTCACTATATATATGTCAGTCTGTCTCACTATATATATATGTCAGTCTGTCTCACTATATATATATGTCAGTCTGTCTCACTATATATGTCAGTCTGTCTCACTATATATATGTCAGTCTGTCTCACTATATATATATGTCAATCTGTCTCACTATATATATATGTCAATCTGTCTCACTATATATATATGTCAGTCTGTCTCGCTATATATATATGTCAGTCTGTCTCACTATATATATGTCAGTCTGTCTCACTATATATATGTCAGTCTATCTCACTATATATATATGTCAGTCTGTCTCACTATTTATATATGTCAGTCTGTCTCACTATATATATGTCAGTCTGTCTCACTATATATATATGTCAGTCTGTCTCACTATATATATATGTCAGTCTGTCTCACTATATATATGTCAGTCTGTCTCACTAAATATATGTCAGTCTGTCTCACTATATATATATGTCAGTCGTCTCACTATATATGTGTCAGTCTGTCTCACTATATATATATATCAGTCTGTCTCTATATATATGTCAGTCTGTCTCACTATATATATGTCAGTCTGTCTCTATATATATATGTCAGTCTGTCTCACTATATATATGTCAGTCTGTCTCACTATATATATATATGTCAGTCTGTCTCACTATATATATGTCAGTCTGTCTCACTATATATATATGTCAGCCTGTCTCACTATATATATGTCAGTCTGTCTCTATATATATATGTCAGTCTGTCTCACTATATATATGTCAGTCTGTCTCACTATATATATGTCAGTCTGTCTCACTATATATATATGTCAGTCTGTCTCACTATATATATGTCAGTCTGTCTCACTATATATATATGTCAGCCTGTCTCACTATATATATGTCAGTCTGTCTCACTATATATATATGTCAGTCTGTCTCACTATATATATGTCAGTCTGTCTCACTCTTTATATATGTCAGTCTGTCTCACTATATATATTTCAGTCTGTCTCACTATAAATATGTCAGTCTGTCTCACTATATATATATGTCAGTCTGTCTAACTATATATATGTCAGTCTGTCTCACTATATATATGTCAGTCTGTCTCACTATATATATATATGTCAGTCTGTCTCACTATATATATATGTCAGTCTGTCTCACTATATATGTCAGTCTGTCTCACTATATATATATGTCAGTCTGTCTCACTATATATATGTCAGTCTGTCTCACTATATATATGTCAATCTGTCTCACTATATATAAGTCAGTCTGTCTCACTATATATATGTCAGTCTGTCTCACTCTTTATATATGTCAGTCTGTCTCACTATATATATATTTCAGTCTGTCTCACTATAAATATGTCATCTGTCTCACTATATATATATGTCAGTCTGTCTCACTATATATATATGTCAGTCTGTCTCACTATATATGTCTCTGTCTCACTATATATATGTCAGTCTGTCTCACTATATATATGTCAGTCTGTCTCACTATATATATATGTCAATCTGTCTCACTATATATATATGTCAGTCTGTCTCACTATATATATATGTCAGTCTGTCTCACTATATATGTCAGTCTGTCTCACTATATATGTCTTTGTCTCACTATATATATGTCAGTCTGTCTCACTATATATATGTCAGTCTGTCTCACTATATATATATGTCAATCTGACTCACTATATATATATGTCACTCTGTCTCACTATATATATATGTCAGTCTGTCTCACTATATATATGTCAGTCTGTCTCACTATATATATGTCAGTCTGTCTCACTATATATATATGTCAGTCTGTCTCACTATTTATATATGTCAGTCTGTCTCACTATATATATGTCAGTCTGTCTCACTATATATATGTCAGTCTGTCTCACTATATATATGTCAGTCTGTCTCACTATATATATATGTCAGTCTGTCTCACTATATATATATGTCAGTCTGTCTCACTATATATATGTCAGTCTGTCTCACTATATATATGTTAGTCTGTCTCACTATATATATGTCAGTCTGTCTCACTATATATATGTCAGTCTGTCTCACTATATATATGTCAGTCTGTCTCACTATATATATATGTTTGTCTGTCTCACTATATATATGTCAGTTTGTCTCACTATATATATGTCAGTCTGTCTCACTATATATATGTCAGTCTGTCTCACTATATATATGTCAGTCTGTCTCACTATATATATATGTTAATCTGACTCACTATATATATCTGTCTGTCTGTCTCACTATATATATATGTCAGTCTGTCTCACTATATATATGTCAGTCTGTCACACTATATATATGTCAGTCTGTCTCACGATATATATGTCAGTCTGTCTCACTATATATATATATGTCAGCCTGTCTCACTATATATATGTCAGTCTGTCTCACTATATATATATGTCAGTCTGTCTTACTATATATATATGTCAGTCTGTCTCACTATATATATATGTCAGTCTGTCACACTATATATGTCAGTCTGTCACACTATATATATGTCAGTCTGTCTCACTATATATATATGTCAGTCTGTCTCACTATATATATATGTCAGTCTGTCTCACTATATATATATATATGTCAGTCTGTCTCACTATATATATATGTCAGTCTGCCTCACTATATATATGTCAGTGTCTCACTATATATATGTCAGTCGGTCTCACTATATATATGTCAGCCTGTCTCACTATATATATATGTCAGTCTGTCTCAATATATATATGTCAGTCTGTCTCACTATATATATGTCAGTCTGTCTCACTATATATATGTTAGTCTGTCTCACTATATATGTGTCAGTCTGTCTCACTATATAAATGTTAGTCTGTCTCACTATATATATATGTCAGTCTGTCTCACTATATATATGTCAGTCTGTCTCACTATATATATGTCAGTCTGTCTCACTATATATATATGTCAGTCTGTCTCACTATATATATGTCAGTCTGTCTCACTATATATATGTCAGTCTGTCTCACTATATATATATGTCAGTCTGTCTCACTATATATATGTCAGTCTTTCTCACTATATATATGTCAGTCTCTCACTATATATATATGTCAGTCTGTCTCACTATATATATATGTCAGTCTGTCTCACTATATATATGTCAGTCTGCTTCACTATATATATATGTCAGTCTGTCTCACTATATATATATGTCAGTCTGTCTCACTATATATATGTCAGTCTGTCTCACTATATATATATGTCAGCCTGTCTCACTATATATATGTCAGTCTGTCTCACTATATATATATGTCAGTCTGTTTCGCTATATATAAGTCAGTCTGTCTCACTATATATATGTCAGTCTGTCTCACTCTTTATATATGTCAGTCTGTCTCACTATATATATTTCAGTCTGTCTCACTATATATATGTCAGTCTGTCTCACTATATATATGTCAGTCTGTCTCACTATATATATATGTCAGTCTGTTTCGCTATATATAAGTCAGTCTGTCTCACTATATATATGTCAGTCTGTCTCACTATATATATGTCAGTCTGTCTCACTATATATATATGTCAGTCTGTCTCACTATATATATGTCAGTCTGTCTCACTATATATATGTCAGTCTGTCTCACTATATATATGTCAGTCTGTCTCACTATATATATGTCAATCTGTCTCACTATATATATGTCAATCTGTCTCACTATATATAAGTCAGTCTGTCTCACTATATATATGTCAGTCTGTCTCACTCTTTATATATGTCAGTCTGTCTCACTATATATATTTCAGTCTGTCTCACTATAAATATGTCAGTCTGTCGCACTATATATATATATGTCAGTCTGTCTCACTATATATATGTCAGTCTGTCTCACTATATATATATGTCAGTCTGTCTCACTATATATATATGTCAGTCTGTCTCACTATATATGTCAGTCTGTCTCACTATATATATGTCAGTCTGTCTCACTATATATATATGTCAATCTGTCTCACTATATATATATATGTCAGTCTGTCTCGCTATATATATATGTCAGTCTGTCTCACTATATATATGTCAGTCTGTCTGACTATATATATGTCAGTCTGTCTCACTATTTATATATGTCAGTCTGTCTCACTATATATATGTCAGTCTGTCTCACTATATATGTATGTCAGTCTGTCTCACTATATATATATGTCAGTCTGTCTCACTATATATATGTCAGTCTGTCTCACTAAATATATGTCAGTCTGTCTCACTATATATATATGTCAGTCGTCTCACTATATATGTGTCAGTCTGTCTCACTATATATATATATCAGTCTGTCTCTATATATATGTCAGTCTGTCTCACTATATATATGTCAGTCTGTCTCTATATATATATGTCAGTCTGTCTCACTATATATATGTCAGTCTGTCTCACTATATATATATATGTCAGTCTGTCTCACTATATATATGTCAGTCTGTCTCACTATATATATATGTCAGCCTGTCTCACTATATATATGTCAGTCTGTCTCTATATATATATGTCAGTCTGTCTCACTATATATATGTCAGTCTGTCTCACTATATATATATGTCAGTCTGTCTCACTATATATATGTCAGTCTGTCTCACTATATATATGTCAGTCTGTCTCACTATATATATGTCAGTCTGTCTCACTATATATATATGTCAGTCTGTCTCACTATATATATATGTCAGTCCGTCTCACTATATATGTCAGTCTGTCTCACTATATATATGTCAGTCTGTCTCACTATATATGTCAATCTGTCTCACTATATATATATGTCAGTCTGTCTCACTATATATATATGTCAGTCTGTCTCACTATATATATGTCAGTCTGTCTCACTATATATATGTCAGTCTGTCTCACTATATATATATGTCAGTCTGTCTCACTATTTATATATGTCAGTCTGTCTCACTATATATATGTCAGTCTGTCTCACTATATATATGTCAGTCTGTCTCACTATATATATATGTCAGTCTGTCTCACTATATATATGTCAGTCTGTTTCGCTATATATATGTCAGTCTGTCTCACTATATATATGTCAGTCTGTCTCTATATATATATGTCAGTCTGTCTCACTATATATATATGTCAGTCTGTCTCACTATATATATGTCAGTCTGTCTCACTATATATATATGTCAGTCTGTCTCACTATATATGTCAGTCTGTCTCACTATATATATGTCAGTCTGTCTCACTATATATATGTCAGTCTGTCTCACTATATATATGTCAATCTGTCTCACTA
The DNA here is from genome assembly GCA_964016885.1 of Eledone cirrhosa. Taxonomy (NCBI): domain Eukaryota; kingdom Metazoa; phylum Mollusca; class Cephalopoda; order Octopoda; family Eledonidae; genus Eledone; species Eledone cirrhosa. The sequence continues at coordinate 141,977 of CAXHJY010000264.1, read as the reverse complement.
TATATATATGTCAGTCTGTCTCACTATATATATGTCAGTCTGTCTCACTATATATATGTCAGTCTGTCTCACTATATATATATGTCAGTCTGTCTCACTATTTATATATGTCAGTCTGTCTCTCTATATATATGTCAGTCTGTCTCACTATATATATATATGTCAGTCTGTCTCACTATATATATATGTCAGTCTGTCTCACTATATATATGTCAGTCTGTCTCACTATATATATGTCAGTCTGTCTCACTATATATATATGTCAGTCGTCTCACTATATATGTGTCAGTCTGTCTCACTATATATATATATCAGTCTGTCTCTATATATATGTCAGTCTGTCTCTATATATATATGTCAGTCTGTCTCAGTATATATATGTCAGTCTGTCTCACTATATATATATATGTCAGTCTGTCTCACTATATATATGTCAGTCTATTTCGCTATATATATGTCAGTCTGTCTCACTATATATATATGTCAGTCTGTCTCACTATATATATGTCAGTCTGTCTCTATATTTATATGTCAGTCTGTCTCACTATATATATGTCAGTCTGTCTCACTATATATATATGTCAGTCTGTCTCACTATATATATGTCAGTCTGTCTCTATATATATATGTCAGTCTGTCTCACTATATATATGTCAGTCTGTCTCACTATATATATATGTCAGTCTGTCTCACTATATATATGTCAGTCTGTTTCGCTATATATATGTCAGTCTGTCTCACTATATATATATGTCAGTCTGTCTCACTATATATATGTCAGTCTGTCTCACTATATTTATGTCAGTCTGTCTCACTATATATATATGTTAGTCTGTCTCACTATATATATGTCAGTCTGTCTCACTATATATATGTCAATCTGTCTCACTATATATATGTCAGTCTGTCTCACTATATATATGTCAGTCTGTCTCACTATATATATATGTCAGTCTGTCTCACTATATATATATATGTCAGTCTGTCTCACTATATATATATATGTCAGTCTGTCACACTATGTATATGTCAGTCTGTCACACTATGTATATGTCAGTCTGTCTCACTATATATATATGTCAGTCTGTCTCACTATATATATATGTCAGTCTGTCTCACTATATATATATGTCAGTCTGTCTCACTATTTATATATGTCAGTCTGTCTCACTATATATATATGTCAGTCTGTCTCACTATATATATATGTCAGTCTGTCTCACTATATATATGTCAGTCTGTCTCACTATATATATCAGTCTGTCTCACCATATATATATGTCAGTCTGTCTCACTATATATATATGTTAGTCTGTCTCACTATATATATGTCAGTCTGCCTCACTATATATATGTCAGTCTGTCTCACTATATATATATGTCAGTCTGTCTCACTATATATATGTCAGTCTGTCTCACTATATATATGTCAGTCTGTCTCACTATATATATATGTCAGTCTGTCTCACTATATATATATATGTCAGTCTGTCTCACTATATATATATGTCAGTCTGTCTCACTATATATATGTCAGTCTGTCTCACTATATATATGTCAGTCTGTCTCACTATATATATATGTCAGTCGTCTCACTATATATGTGTCAGTCTGTCTCACTATATATATATATCAGTCTGTCTCTATATATATGTCAGTCTGTCTCTATATATATATGTCAGTCTGTCTCTATATATATATGTCAGTCTGTCTCAGTTTATATATGTCAGTCTGTCTCACTATATATATATGTCAGTCTGTCTCACTATATATATATGTCAGTCTGTCTCACTATATATATGTCAGTCTGTCTCACTATGTATATGTCAGTCTGTCTCACTATATATATATATGTCAGTCTGTCTCACTATATATATATGTCAGTCTGTCTCACTATATATATATGTTAGTCTGTCTCACTATATATATGTCAGTCTGTCTCACTATATATATGTCAGTCTGTCTCACTATATATATATGTCAGTCTGTCTCACTATATATATGTCAGTCTGTCTCACTATATATATGTCAGTCTGTCTCACTATATATATATGTTAGTCTGACTCACTATATATATATGTCAGTCTGTCTCACTATATATATATATGTCAGTCTGTCTCACTATATATGTCAGTCTGCCTCACTATATATATATGTCAGTCTGTCTCACTATATATATATGTCAGTCTGTCTCACTATATATATATGTCAGTCTGTCTCACTATATATATATATGTCAGTCTGTCTCACTATATATATGTCAGTCTGTCTCACTATATATATGTTAGTCTGTCTCACTATATATATGTCAGTCTGTCTCACTATATATATGTCAGTCTGTCTCACTATATATATATGTCAGTCTGTCTCACTATATATATGTCAGTCTGCTTCACTATATATATATGTCAGTCTGTCTCACTATATATATATGTCAGTCTGTCTCACTATATATATGTCAGTCTGTCTCACTATATATATATGTCAGCCTGTCTCACTATATATATGTCAGTCTGTCTCACTATATATATATGTCAGTCTGTCTCACTATATATATGTCAGTCTGTCTCACTATATATATGTCAATCTGTCTCACTATATATAAGTCAGTCTGTCTCACTATATATATGTCAGTCTGTCTCACTCTTTATATATGTCAGTCTGTCTCACTATATATATTTCAGTCTGTCTCACTATAAATATGTCAGTCTGTCTCACTATATATATATGTCAGTCTGTCTCACTATATATATGTCAGTCTGTCTCACTATATATATGTCAGTCTGTCTCACTATATATATATGTCAGTCTGTCTCACTATATATATATGTCAGTCTGTCTCACTATATATATGTCAGTCTGTCTCACTATATATATGTCAATCTGTCTCACTATATATAAGTCAGTCTGTCTCACTATATATATGTCAGTCTGTCTCACTCTTTATATATGTCAGTCTGTCTCACTATATATATATTTCAGTCTGTCTCACTATAAATATGTCAGTCTGTCTCACTATATATATATGTCAGTCTGTCTAACTATATATATGTCAGTCTGTCTCACTATATATATGTCAGTCTGTCTCACTATATATATATGTCAGTCTGTCTCACTATATATATATGTCAGTCTGTCTCACTATATATGTCTCTGTCTCACTATATATATGTCAGTCTGTCTCACTATATATATGTCAGTCTGTCTCACTATATATATATGTCAATCTGTCTCACTATATATATATGTCAGTCTGTCTCACTATATATATATGTCAGTCTGTCTGACTATATATATGTCAGTCCGTCTCACTATATATATGTCAGTCTGTCTCACTATATATATATGTCAGTCTGTCTCACTATTTATATATGTCAGTCTGTCTCACTATATATATGTCAGTCTGTCTCACTATATATATATGTCAGTCTGTCTCACTATATATATATGTCAGTCTGTCTCACTATATATATGTCAGTCTGTCTCACTATATATATGTCAGTCTGTCTCACTATATATATATGTCAGTCGTCTCACTATATATGTGTCATTCTGTCTCACTATATATATATATCAGTCTGTCTCTATAGATATGTCAGTCTGTCTCACTATATATATGTCAGTCTGTCTCTATATATATATGTCAGTCTGTCTCACTATATATATGTCAGTCTGTCTCACTATATATATATGTCAGTCTGTCTCACTATATATATGTCAGCCTGTCTCACTATATATATGTCAGTCTGTCTCACTATATATATGTCAGTCTGTCTCACTATATATATGTCAGTCTGTCTCACTATATATATGTCAGCCTGTCTCACTATATATATATGTCAGTCTGTCTCACTATATATATATGTCAGTCTGTCTCACTATATATATGTCAGTCTGTCTCACTATATATATGTTAGTCTGTCTCACTATATATATGTCAGTCTGTCTCACTATATATATGTCAGTCTGTCTCACTATATATATATCTCAGTCTGCCTCACTATATATGTCAGTCTGTCTCACTATATATATATGTTTGTCTGTCTCACTATATATATGTCAGTTTGTCTCACTATATATATGTCAGTCTGTCTCACTATATATATGTCAGTCTGTCTCACTATATATATGTCAGTCTGTCTCACTATATATATATGTTAATCTGACTCACTATATATATCTGTCTGTCTGTCTCACTATATATATATGTCAGTCTGTCTCACTATATATATGTCAGTCTGTCACACTATATATATGTCAGTCTGTCTCACGATATATATGTCAGTCTGTCTCACTATATATATATGTCAGCCTGTCTCACTATATATATGTCAGTCTGTCTCACTATATATATATGTCACTCTGTCTTACTATATATATATGTCAGTCTGTCTCACTATATATATATGTCAGTCTGTCACACTATATATATGTCAGTCTGTCACACTATATATATGTCAGTCTGTCTCACTATATATATATGTCAGTCTGTCTCACTATATATATATGTCAGTCTGTCTCACTATATATATATATGTCAGTCTGTCTCACTATATATATATGTCAGTCTGCCTCACTATATATATGTCAGTCTGTCTCACTATATATATGTCAGTCGGTCTCACTATATATATGTCAGCCTGTCTCACTATATATATATGTCAGTCTGTCTCAATATATATATGTCAGTCTGTCTCACTATATATATGTCAGTCTGTCTCACTATATATATGTTAGTCTGTCTCACTATATATATGTCAGCCTGTCTCACTATATATATATGTCAGTCTGTCTCAATATATATATGTCAGTCTGTCTCACTATATATATGTCAGTCTGTCTCACTATATATATGTCAGTCTGTCTCACTATATATATATGTCAGTCTGTCTCACTATATATGTATGTCAGTCTGTTTCACTATATATATATATGTCAGTCTGTCTCACTATATATATATGTCAGTCTGTCTCACTTTATATATATGTCAGTCTGTCTCACTATATATATATGTCAGTCTGTCTCACTATATATATGTCAGTCTGTCTCACTATATATATGTCAGTCTGTCTCACTATATATATATGTCAGTCTGTCTCACTATTTATATGTCAGTGTGTCTCACTATATATATGTCAGTCTCTCACTATATATATATGTCAGTCTGTCTCACTATATATATATGTCAGTCTGTCTCACTATATATATGTCAGTCTGCTTCACTATATATATATGTCAGTCTGTCTCACTATATATATATGTCAGTCTGTCTATATATATGTCAGTCTGTCTCACTATATATATATGTCAGCCTGTCTCACTATATATATGTCAGTCTGTCTCACTATATATATATGTCAGTCTGTCTCACTATATATATGTCAGTCTGTCTCACTATATATATGTCAATCTGTCTCACTATATATATGTCAATCTGTCTCACTATATATAAGTCAGTCTGTCTCACTATATATATGTCAGTCTGTCTCACTCTTTATATATGTCAGTCTGTCTCACTATATATATTTCAGTCTGTCTCACTATAAATATGTCAGTCTGTCGCACTATATATATATGTCAGTCTGTCTCACTATATATATGTCAGTCTGTCTCACTATATATATATGTCAGTCTGTCTCACTATATATATATGTCAGTCTGTCTCACTATATATGTCAGTCTGTCTCACTATATATATGTCAGTCTGTCTCACTATATATATATGTCAATCTGTCTCACTATATATATATGTCAATCTGTCTCACTATATATATATGTCAGTCTGTCTCGCTATATATATATGTCAGTCTGTCTCACTATATATATGTCAGTCTGTCTCACTATATATATGTCAGTCTATCTCACTATATATATATGTCAGTCTGTCTCACTATTTATATATGTCAGTCTGTCTCACTATATATATGTCAATCTGTCTCACTATATATATATGTCAATCTGTCTCACTATATATATATGTCAGTCTGTCTCGCTATATATATATGTCAGTCTGTCTCACTATATATATGTCAGTCTGTCTCACTATATATATGTCAGTCTGTCTCACTATATATATATGTCAGTCTGTCTCACTATATATATATGTCAGTCTGTCTCACTATATATATGTCAGTCTGTCTCACTAAATATATGTCAGTCTGTCTCACTATATATATATGTCAGTCGTCTCACTATATATGTGTCAGTCTGTCTCACTATATATATATATCAGTCTGTCTCTATATATATGTCAGTCTGTCTCACTATATATATGTCAGTCTGTCTCTATATATATATGTCAGTCTGTCTCACTATATATATGTCAGTCTGTCTCACTATATATATATATGTCAGTCTGTCTCACTATATATATGTCAGTCTGTCTCACTATATATATATGTCAGCCTGTCTCACTATATATATGTCAGTCTGTCTCTATATATATATGTCAGTCTGTCTCACTATATATATGTCAGTCTGTCTCACTATATATATGTCAGTCTGTCTCACTATATTTATGTCAGTCTGTCTCACTATATATATATGTTAGTCTGTCTCACTATATATATGTCAGTCTGTCTCACTATATATATGTCAATCTGTCTCACTATATATATGTCAGTCTGTCTCACTATATATATGTCAGTCTGTCTCACTATATATATATGTCAGTCTGTCTCACTATATATATATATGTCAGTCTGTCTCACTATATATATATATGTCAGTCTGTCACACTATGTATATGTCAGTCTGTCACACTATGTATATGTCAGTCTGTCTCACTATATATATATGTCAGTCTGTCTCACTATATATATATGTCAGTCTGTCTCACTATATATATATGTCAGTCTGTCTCACTATTTATATATGTCAGTCTGTCTCACTATATATATATGTCAGTCTGTCTCACTATATATATATGTCAGTCTGTCTCACTATATATATGTCAGTCTGTCTCACTATATATATCAGTCTGTCTCACCATATATATATGTCAGTCTGTCTCACTATATATATATGTTAGTCTGTCTCACTATATATATGTCAGTCTGCCTCACTATATATATGTCAGTCTGTCTCACTATATATATATGTCAGTCTGTCTCACTATATATATGTCAGTCTGTCTCACTATATATATGTCAGTCTGTCTCACTATATATATATGTCAGTCTGTCTCACTATATATATATATGTCAGTCTGTCTCACTATATATATATGTCAGTCTGTCTCACTATATATATGTCAGTCTGTCTCACTATATATATGTCAGTCTGTCTCACTATATATATATGTCAGTCGTCTCACTATATATGTGTCAGTCTGTCTCACTATATATATATATCAGTCTGTCTCTATATATATGTCAGTCTGTCTCTATATATATATGTCAGTCTGTCTCTATATATATATGTCAGTCTGTCTCAGTTTATATATGTCAGTCTGTCTCACTATATATATATGTCAGTCTGTCTCACTATATATATATGTCAGTCTGTCTCACTATATATATGTCAGTCTGTCTCACTATGTATATGTCAGTCTGTCTCACTATATATATATATGTCAGTCTGTCTCACTATATATATATGTCAGTCTGTCTCACTATATATATATGTTAGTCTGTCTCACTATATATATGTCAGTCTGTCTCACTATATATATGTCAGTCTGTCTCACTATATATATATGTCAGTCTGTCTCACTATATATATGTCAGTCTGTCTCACTATATATATGTCAGTCTGTCTCACTATATATATATGTTAGTCTGACTCACTATATATATATGTCAGTCTGTCTCACTATATATATATATGTCAGTCTGTCTCACTATATATGTCAGTCTGCCTCACTATATATATATGTCAGTCTGTCTCACTATATATATATGTCAGTCTGTCTCACTATATATATATGTCAGTCTGTCTCACTATATATATATATGTCAGTCTGTCTCACTATATATATGTCAGTCTGTCTCACTATATATATGTTAGTCTGTCTCACTATATATATGTCAGTCTGTCTCACTATATATATGTCAGTCTGTCTCACTATATATATATGTCAGTCTGTCTCACTATATATATGTCAGTCTGCTTCACTATATATATATGTCAGTCTGTCTCACTATATATATATGTCAGTCTGTCTCACTATATATATGTCAGTCTGTCTCACTATATATATATGTCAGCCTGTCTCACTATATATATGTCAGTCTGTCTCACTATATATATATGTCAGTCTGTCTCACTATATATATGTCAGTCTGTCTCACTATATATATGTCAATCTGTCTCACTATATATAAGTCAGTCTGTCTCACTATATATATGTCAGTCTGTCTCACTCTTTATATATGTCAGTCTGTCTCACTATATATATTTCAGTCTGTCTCACTATAAATATGTCAGTCTGTCTCACTATATATATATGTCAGTCTGTCTCACTATATATATGTCAGTCTGTCTCACTATATATATGTCAGTCTGTCTCACTATATATATATGTCAGTCTGTCTCACTATATATATATGTCAGTCTGTCTCACTATATATATGTCAGTCTGTCTCACTATATATATGTCAATCTGTCTCACTATATATAAGTCAGTCTGTCTCACTATATATATGTCAGTCTGTCTCACTCTTTATATATGTCAGTCTGTCTCACTATATATATATTTCAGTCTGTCTCACTATAAATATGTCAGTCTGTCTCACTATATATATATGTCAGTCTGTCTAACTATATATATGTCAGTCTGTCTCACTATATATATGTCAGTCTGTCTCACTATATATATATGTCAGTCTGTCTCACTATATATATATGTCAGTCTGTCTCACTATATATGTCTCTGTCTCACTATATATATGTCAGTCTGTCTCACTATATATATGTCAGTCTGTCTCACTATATATATATGTCAATCTGTCTCACTATATATATATGTCAGTCTGTCTCACTATATATATATGTCAGTCTGTCTGACTATATATATGTCAGTCCGTCTCACTATATATATGTCAGTCTGTCTCACTATATATATATGTCAGTCTGTCTCACTATTTATATATGTCAGTCTGTCTCACTATATATATGTCAGTCTGTCTCACTATATATATATGTCAGTCTGTCTCACTATATATATATGTCAGTCTGTCTCACTATATATATGTCAGTCTGTCTCACTATATATATGTCAGTCTGTCTCACTATATATATATGTCAGTCGTCTCACTATATATGTGTCATTCTGTCTCACTATATATATATATCAGTCTGTCTCTATAGATATGTCAGTCTGTCTCACTATATATATGTCAGTCTGTCTCTATATATATATGTCAGTCTGTCTCACTATATATATGTCAGTCTGTCTCACTATATATATATGTCAGTCTGTCTCACTATATATATGTCAGCCTGTCTCACTATATATATGTCAGTCTGTCTCACTATATATATGTCAGTCTGTCTCACTATATATATGTCAGTCTGTCTCACTATATATATGTCAGCCTGTCTCACTATATATATATGTCAGTCTGTCTCACTATATATATATGTCAGTCTGTCTCACTATATATATGTCAGTCTGTCTCACTATATATATGTTAGTCTGTCTCACTATATATATGTCAGTCTGTCTCACTATATATATGTCAGTCTGTCTCACTATATATATATCTCAGTCTGCCTCACTATATATGTCAGTCTGTCTCACTATATATATATGTTTGTCTGTCTCACTATATATATGTCAGTTTGTCTCACTATATATATGTCAGTCTGTCTCACTATATATATGTCAGTCTGTCTCACTATATATATGTCAGTCTGTCTCACTATATATATATGTTAATCTGACTCACTATATATATCTGTCTGTCTGTCTCACTATATATATATGTCAGTCTGTCTCACTATATATATGTCAGTCTGTCACACTATATATATGTCAGTCTGTCTCACGATATATATGTCAGTCTGTCTCACTATATATATATGTCAGCCTGTCTCACTATATATATGTCAGTCTGTCTCACTATATATATATGTCACTCTGTCTTACTATATATATATGTCAGTCTGTCTCACTATATATATATGTCAGTCTGTCACACTATATATATGTCAGTCTGTCACACTATATATATGTCAGTCTGTCTCACTATATATATATGTCAGTCTGTCTCACTATATATATATGTCAGTCTGTCTCACTATATATATATATGTCAGTCTGTCTCACTATATATATATGTCAGTCTGCCTCACTATATATATGTCAGTCTGTCTCACTATATATATGTCAGTCGGTCTCACTATATATATGTCAGCCTGTCTCACTATATATATATGTCAGTCTGTCTCAATATATATATGTCAGTCTGTCTCACTATATATATGTCAGTCTGTCTCACTATATATATGTTAGTCTGTCTCACTATATATATGTCAGCCTGTCTCACTATATATATATGTCAGTCTGTCTCAATATATATATGTCAGTCTGTCTCACTATATATATGTCAGTCTGTCTCACTATATATATGTCAGTCTGTCTCACTATATATATATGTCAGTCTGTCTCACTATATATGTATGTCAGTCTGTTTCACTATATATATATATGTCAGTCTGTCTCACTATATATATATGTCAGTCTGTCTCACTTTATATATATGTCAGTCTGTCTCACTATATATATATGTCAGTCTGTCTCACTATATATATGTCAGTCTGTCTCACTATATATATGTCAGTCTGTCTCACTATATATATATGTCAGTCTGTCTCACTATTTATATGTCAGTGTGTCTCACTATATATATGTCAGTCTCTCACTATATATATATGTCAGTCTGTCTCACTATATATATATGTCAGTCTGTCTCACTATATATATGTCAGTCTGCTTCACTATATATATATGTCAGTCTGTCTCACTATATATATATGTCAGTCTGTCTATATATATGTCAGTCTGTCTCACTATATATATATGTCAGCCTGTCTCACTATATATATGTCAGTCTGTCTCACTATATATATATGTCAGTCTGTCTCACTATATATATGTCAGTCTGTCTCACTATATATATGTCAATCTGTCTCACTATATATATGTCAATCTGTCTCACTATATATAAGTCAGTCTGTCTCACTATATATATGTCAGTCTGTCTCACTCTTTATATATGTCAGTCTGTCTCACTATATATATTTCAGTCTGTCTCACTATAAATATGTCAGTCTGTCGCACTATATATATATGTCAGTCTGTCTCACTATATATATGTCAGTCTGTCTCACTATATATATATGTCAGTCTGTCTCACTATATATATATGTCAGTCTGTCTCACTATATATGTCAGTCTGTCTCACTATATATATGTCAGTCTGTCTCACTATATATATATGTCAATCTGTCTCACTATATATATATGTCAATCTGTCTCACTATATATATATGTCAGTCTGTCTCGCTATATATATATGTCAGTCTGTCTCACTATATATATGTCAGTCTGTCTCACTATATATATGTCAGTCTATCTCACTATATATATATGTCAGTCTGTCTCACTATTTATATATGTCAGTCTGTCTCACTATATATATGTCAATCTGTCTCACTATATATATATGTCAATCTGTCTCACTATATATATATGTCAGTCTGTCTCGCTATATATATATGTCAGTCTGTCTCACTATATATATGTCAGTCTGTCTCACTATATATATGTCAGTCTGTCTCACTATATATATATGTCAGTCTGTCTCACTATATATATATGTCAGTCTGTCTCACTATATATATGTCAGTCTGTCTCACTAAATATATGTCAGTCTGTCTCACTATATATATATGTCAGTCGTCTCACTATATATGTGTCAGTCTGTCTCACTATATATATATATCAGTCTGTCTCTATATATATGTCAGTCTGTCTCACTATATATATGTCAGTCTGTCTCTATATATATATGTCAGTCTGTCTCACTATATATATGTCAGTCTGTCTCACTATATATATATATGTCAGTCTGTCTCACTATATATATGTCAGTCTGTCTCACTATATATATATGTCAGCCTGTCTCACTATATATATGTCAGTCTGTCTCTATATATATATGTCAGTCTGTCTCACTATATATATGTCAGTCTGTCTCACTATATATATGTCAGTCTGTCTCACTATATATATATGTCAGTCTGTCTCACTATATATATGTCAGTCTGTCTCACTATATATATATGTCAGCCTGTCTCACTATATATATGTCAGTCTGTCTCACTATATATATATGTCAGTCTGTCTCACTATATATATGTCAGTCTGTCTCACTATATATATGTCAATCTGTCTCACTATATATAAGTCAGTCTGTCTCACTATATATATGTCAGTCTGTCTCACTCTTTATATATGTCAGTCTGTCTCACTATATATATTTCAGTCTGTCTCACTATAAATATGTCAGTCTGTCTCACTATATATATATGTCAGTCTGTCTAACTATATATATGTCAGTCTGTCTCACTATATATATGTCAGTCTGTCTCACTATATATATATATGTCAGTCTGTCTCACTATATATATATGTCAGTCTGTCTCACTATATATGTCAGTCTGTCTCACTATATATATATGTCAGTCTGTCTCACTATATATATGTCAGTCTGTCTCACTATATATATGTCAATCTGTCTCACTATATATAAGTCAGTCTGTCTCACTATATATATGTCAGTCTGTCTCACTCTTTATATATGTCAGTCTGTCTCACTATATATATATTTCAGTCTGTCTCACTATAAATATGTCATCTGTCTCACTATATATATATGTCAGTCTGTCTCACTATATATATATGTCAGTCTGTCTCACTATATATGTCTCTGTCTCACTATATATATGTCAGTCTGTCTCACTATATATATGTCAGTCTGTCTCACTATATATATATGTCAATCTGTCTCACTATATATATATGTCAGTCTGTCTCACTATATATATATGTCAGTCTGTCTCACTATATATGTCTTTGTCTCACTATATATATGTCAGTCTGTCTCACTATATATATGTCAGTCTGTCTCACTATATATATATGTCAATCTGACTCACTATATATATATGTCACTCTGTCTCACTATATATATATGTCAGTCTGTCTCACTATATATATGTCAGTCTGTCTCACTATATATATGTCAGTCTGTCTCACTATATATATATGTCAGTCTGTCTCACTATTTATATATGTCAGTCTGTCTCACTATATATATGTCAGTCTGTCTCACTATATATATGTCAGTCTGTCTCACTATATATATGTCAGTCTGTCTCACTATATATATATGTCAGTCTGTCTCACTATATATATATGTCAGTCTGTCTCACTATATATATGTCAGTCTGTCTCACTATATATATGTTAGTCTGTCTCACTATATATATGTCAGTCTGTCTCACTATATATATGTCAGTCTGTCTCACTATATATATGTCAGTCTGTCTCACTATATATATATGTTTGTCTGTCTCACTATATATATGTCAGTTTGTCTCACTATATATATGTCAGTCTGTCTCACTATATATATGTCAGTCTGTCTCACTATATATATGTAAGTCTGTCTCACTATATATATATGTTAATCTGACTCACTATATATATCTGTCTGTCTGTCTCACTATATATATATGTCAGTCTGTCTCACTATATATATGTCAGTCTGTCACACTATATATATGTCAGTCTGTCTCACGATATATATGTCAGTCTGTCTCACTATATATATATATGTCAGCCTGTCTCACTATATATATGTCAGTCTGTCTCACTATATATATATGTCAGTCTGTCTTACTATATATATATGTCAGTCTGTCTCACTATATATATATGTCAGTCTGTCACACTATATATATGTCAGTCTGTCACACTATATATATGTCAGTCTGTCTCACTATATATATATGTCAGTCTGTCTCACTATATATATATGTCAGTCTGTCTCACTATATATATATATATGTCAGTCTGTCTCACTATATATATATGTCAGTCTGCCTCACTATATATATGTCAGTGTCTCACTATATATATGTCAGTCGGTCTCACTATATATATGTCAGCCTGTCTCACTATATATATATGTCAGTCTGTCTCAATATATATATGTCAGTCTGTCTCACTATATATATGTCAGTCTGTCTCACTATATATATGTTAGTCTGTCTCACTATATATGTGTCAGTCTGTCTCACTATATAAATGTTAGTCTGTCTCACTATATATATATGTCAGTCTGTCTCACTATATATATGTCAGTCTGTCTCACTATATATATGTCAGTCTGTCTCACTATATATATATGTCAGTCTGTCTCACTATATATATGTCAGTCTGTCTCACTATATATATGTCAGTCTGTCTCACTATATATATATGTCAGTCTGTCTCACTATATATATGTCAGTCTTTCTCACTATATATATGTCAGTCTCTCACTATATATATATGTCAGTCTGTCTCACTATATATATATGTCAGTCTGTCTCACTATATATATGTCAGTCTGCTTCACTATATATATATGTCAGTCTGTCTCACTATATATATATGTCAGTCTGTCTCACTATATATATGTCAGTCTGTCTCACTATATATATATGTCAGCCTGTCTCACTATATATATGTCAGTCTGTCTCACTATATATATATGTCAGTCTGTTTCGCTATATATAAGTCAGTCTGTCTCACTATATATATGTCAGTCTGTCTCACTCTTTATATATGTCAGTCTGTCTCACTATATATATTTCAGTCTGTCTCACTATATATATGTCAGTCTGTCTCACTATATATATGTCAGTCTGTCTCACTATATATATATGTCAGTCTGTTTCGCTATATATAAGTCAGTCTGTCTCACTATATATATGTCAGTCTGTCTCACTATATATATGTCAGTCTGTCTCACTATATATATATGTCAGTCTGTCTCACTATATATATGTCAGTCTGTCTCACTATATATATGTCAGTCTGTCTCACTATATATATGTCAGTCTGTCTCACTATATATATGTCAATCTGTCTCACTATATATATGTCAATCTGTCTCACTATATATAAGTCAGTCTGTCTCACTATATATATGTCAGTCTGTCTCACTCTTTATATATGTCAGTCTGTCTCACTATATATATTTCAGTCTGTCTCACTATAAATATGTCAGTCTGTCGCACTATATATATATATGTCAGTCTGTCTCACTATATATATGTCAGTCTGTCTCACTATATATATATGTCAGTCTGTCTCACTATATATATATGTCAGTCTGTCTCACTATATATGTCAGTCTGTCTCACTATATATATGTCAGTCTGTCTCACTATATATATATGTCAATCTGTCTCACTATATATATATATGTCAGTCTGTCTCGCTATATATATATGTCAGTCTGTCTCACTATATATATGTCAGTCTGTCTGACTATATATATGTCAGTCTGTCTCACTATTTATATATGTCAGTCTGTCTCACTATATATATGTCAGTCTGTCTCACTATATATGTATGTCAGTCTGTCTCACTATATATATATGTCAGTCTGTCTCACTATATATATGTCAGTCTGTCTCACTAAATATATGTCAGTCTGTCTCACTATATATATATGTCAGTCGTCTCACTATATATGTGTCAGTCTGTCTCACTATATATATATATCAGTCTGTCTCTATATATATGTCAGTCTGTCTCACTATATATATGTCAGTCTGTCTCTATATATATATGTCAGTCTGTCTCACTATATATATGTCAGTCTGTCTCACTATATATATATATGTCAGTCTGTCTCACTATATATATGTCAGTCTGTCTCACTATATATATATGTCAGCCTGTCTCACTATATATATGTCAGTCTGTCTCTATATATATATGTCAGTCTGTCTCACTATATATATGTCAGTCTGTCTCACTATATATATATGTCAGTCTGTCTCACTATATATATGTCAGTCTGTCTCACTATATATATGTCAGTCTGTCTCACTATATATATGTCAGTCTGTCTCACTATATATATATGTCAGTCTGTCTCACTATATATATATGTCAGTCCGTCTCACTATATATGTCAGTCTGTCTCACTATATATATGTCAGTCTGTCTCACTATATATGTCAATCTGTCTCACTATATATATATGTCAGTCTGTCTCACTATATATATATGTCAGTCTGTCTCACTATATATATGTCAGTCTGTCTCACTATATATATGTCAGTCTGTCTCACTATATATATATGTCAGTCTGTCTCACTATTTATATATGTCAGTCTGTCTCACTATATATATGTCAGTCTGTCTCACTATATATATGTCAGTCTGTCTCACTATATATATATGTCAGTCTGTCTCACTATATATATGTCAGTCTGTTTCGCTATATATATGTCAGTCTGTCTCACTATATATATGTCAGTCTGTCTCTATATATATATGTCAGTCTGTCTCACTATATATATATGTCAGTCTGTCTCACTATATATATGTCAGTCTGTCTCACTATATATATATGTCAGTCTGTCTCACTATATATGTCAGTCTGTCTCACTATATATATGTCAGTCTGTCTCACTATATATATGTCAGTCTGTCTCACTATATATATGTCAATCTGTCTCACTATATATATATGTCAGTCTGTCTCACTATATATATATGTCAGTCTGTCTCACTATATATATGTCAGTCTGTCTCACTATATATATGTCAGTCTGTCTCACTATATATATATGTCAGTCTGTCTCACTATTTATATATGTCAGTCTGTCTCTCTATATATATGTCAGTCTGTCTCACTATATATATATGTCAGTCTGTCTCACTATATATATATGTCAGTCTGTCTCACTATATATATGTCAGTCTGTCTCACTATATATATGTCAGTCTGTCTCACTATATATATATGTCAGTCGTCTCACTATATATGTGTCAGTCTGTCTCACTATATATATATATCAGTCTGTCTCTATATATATGTCAGTCTGTCTCTATATATATGTCAGTCTGTCTCTATATATATATGTCAGTCTGTCTCAGTATATATATGTCAGTCTGTCTCACTATATATATATATGTCAGTCTGTCTCACTATATATATGTCAGTCTATTTCGCTATATATATGTCAGTCTGTCTCACTATATATATATGTCAGTCTGTCTCACTATATATATGTCAGTCTGTCTCTATATTTATATGTCAGTCTGTCTCACTATATATATGTCAGTCTGTCTCACTATATATATATGTCAGTCTGTCTCACTATATATATGTCAGTCTGTCTCTATATATATATGTCAGTCTGTCTCACTATATATATGTCAGTCTGTCTCACTATATATATATGTCAGTCTGTCTCACTATATATATGTCAGTCTGTTTCGCTATATATATGTCAGTCTGTCTCACTATATATATATGTCAGTCTGTCTCACTATATATATGTCAGTCTGTCTCACTATATTTATGTCAGTCTGTCTCACTATATATATATGTTAGTCTGTCTCACTATATATATGTCAGTCTGTCTCACTATATATATGTCAATCTGTCTCACTATATATATGTCAGTCTGTCTCACTATATATATGTCAGTCTGTCTCACTATATATATATGTCAGTCTGTCTCACTATATATATATATGTCAGTCTGTCTCACTATATATATATATGTCAGTCTGTCACACTATGTATATGTCAGTCTGTCACACTATGTATATGTCAGTCTGTCTCACTATATATATATGTCAGTCTGTCTCACTATATATATATGTCAGTCTGTCTCACTATATATATATGTCAGTCTGTCTCACTATTTATATATGTCAGTCTGTCTCACTATATATATATGTCAGTCTGTCTCACTATATATATATGTCAGTCTGTCTCACTATATATATGTCAGTCTGTCTCACTATATATATCAGTCTGTCTCACCATATATATATGTCAGTCTGTCTCACTATATATATATGTTAGTCTGTCTCACTATATATATGTCAGTCTGCCTCACTATATATATGTCAGTCTGTCTCACTATATATATATGTCAGTCTGTCTCACTATATATATGTCAGTCTGTCTCACTATATATATGTCAGTCTGTCTCACTATATATATATGTCAGTCTGTCTCACTATATATATATATGTCAGTCTGTCTCACTATATATATATGTCAGTCTGTCTCACTATATATATGTCAGTCTGTCTCACTATATATATGTCAGTCTGTCTCACTATATATATATGTCAGTCGTCTCACTATATATGTGTCAGTCTGTCTCACTATATATATATATCAGTCTGTCTCTATATATATGTCAGTCTGTCTCTATATATATATGTCAGTCTGTCTCTATATATATATGTCAGTCTGTCTCAGTTTATATATGTCAGTCTGTCTCACTATATATATATGTCAGTCTGTCTCACTATATATATGTCCGTCTGTCTCACTATATATATGTCCGTCTGTCTCACTATATATATGTCAGTCTGTCTCTATATATATATGTCAGTCTGTCTCACTATATATATGTCAGTCTGTCTCACTATATATATATGTCAGTCTGTCTCACTATATATATGTCAGTCTGTCTCTATATATATATGTCAGTCTGTCTCACTATATATATATGTCAGTCTGTCTCACTATATATATATGTCAGCCTGTCTCACTATATATATGTCAGTCTGTCTCACTATATATATGTCAGTCTGTCTCACTATATATATGTCAATCTGTCTCTACTATATATAAGTCAGTCTGTCTCACTATATATATGTCAGTCTGTCTCACTCTTTATATATGTCAGTCTGTCTCACTATATATATTTCAGTCTGTCTCTATATATATATGTCAGTCTGTCTCACTATATATATGTCAGTCTGTCTCACTATATATATATGTCAGTCGTCTCACTATATATGTGTCAGTCTGTCTCACTATATATATATATCAGTCTGTCTCTATATATATGTCAGTCTGTCTCTATATATATATGTCAGTCTGTCTCAGTATATATATGTCAGTCTGTCTCACTATATATATATGTCAGTCTGTCTCACTATATATATGTCAGTCTGTCTCACTATATATATGTCAGTCTGTTTCACTATATATATGTCAGTCTGTCTCACTATATATATATGTCAGTCTGTCTCACTATATATATGTCCGTCTGTCTCACTATATTTATGTCAGTCTGTCTCACTATATATATATGTTAGTCTGTCTCACTATATATATGTCAGTCTGTCTCACTATATATATATGTCAGTCTGTCTCACTATATATATATGTCAGTCTGTCTCACTATATATGTCAGTCTGTCTCACTATATATATGTCAGTCTGTCTCACTATATATATGTCAGTCTGTCTCACTATATATATGTCAATCTGTCTCACTATATATATATGTCAGTCTGTCTCACTATATATATATGTCAGTCTGTCTCACTATATATATGTCAGTCTGTCTCACTATATATATGTCAGTCTGTCTCACTATATATATATGTCAGTCTGTCTCACTATTTATATATGTCAGTCTGTCTCTCTATATATATGTCAGTCTGTCTCACTATATATATATGTCAGTCTGTCTCACTATATATATATGTCAGTCTGTCTCACTATATATATGTCAGTCTGTCTCACTATATATATGTCAGTCTGTCTCACTATATATATATGTCAGTCGTCTCACTATATATGTGTCAGTCTGTCTCACTATATATATATATCAGTCTGTCTCTATATATATGTCAGTCTGTCTCTATATATATGTCAGTCTGTCTCTATATATATATGTCAGTCTGTCTCAGTATATATATGTCCGTCTGTCTCACTATATATATGTCAGTCTGTCTCTATATATATATGTCAGTCTGTCTCACTCTTTATATATGTCAGTCTGTCTCACTATATATATTTCAGTCTGTCTCACTATAAATATGTCAGTCTGTCTCACTATATATATATGTCAGTCTGTCTCACTATATATATGTCAGTCTGTCTCACTATATATATGTCAGTCTGTCTCACTATATATATATGTCAGTCTGTCTCACTATATATATATGTCAGTCTGTCTCACTATATATATATGTCAGTCTGTCTCACTATATATATGTCAGTCTGTCTCACTATATATATATGTCAGTCTGTCTCACTATATATGTATGTCAGTCTGTCGCACTATATATATGTCAGTCTGTCTCACTATATATATATGTCAGTCTGTCTCACTATATATATATATGTCAGTCTGTCTCACTATATTTATGTCAGTCTGTCTCACTATATATATATGTCAGTCTGTCTCACTATATATATATGTCAGTCTGTCTCACTATATATATATCAGTCTGTCTCACTATATATATGTCAGTCTGTCTCACTATATATATGTCAGTCTGTCTCACTATATATATGTCAGTCTGTCTCACTATATATATGTCAGTCTGTCTCACTATATATATGTTAGTCTGTCTCACTATATATATGTCAGTCTGTCTCACTATATATATATGTCAGTCTAACTCACTATATATATATGTCAGTCTGTCTCCCTATATATATGTCAGTCTGTCTCACTATATATATATGTCACTCTGTCTCACTATATATATATGTCAGTCTGTCTCACTATATATATGTCAGTCTGTCTCACTATCTATATATGTCAGTCTGTCTCACTATATATATATATGTCAGTCTGTCTATATATATATATATGTCTGTCTGTCTCACTATATATATATGTCAGTCTGTCTCACTATATATATATGTCAGTCTGTCTCACTATATATATGTCAGTCTGTCTCACTATATATATGTCAGTCTGTCTCACTATATATATATGTCAGTCTGTCTCACTATATATATGTCAGTCTGTCTCACTATATATGTCAGTCTGTCTCACTATATATATATGTCAGTCTGTCTCACTATATATATGTCAGTCTGTCTCACTATATAGATGTCAGTCTGTCTCACTATATATATATATATGTATGTCAGTCTGTCTCACTATATATATATGTTAGTCTGTCTCACTATATATATATGTCAGTCGGTCTCACTATAAATATGTCAGTCTGTCTCACTATATATATATATGTCAGTCTGTCTCACTATATATATATATGTCAGTCTGTCTCACTATATATATGTCAGTCTGTCTCACTATATATATGTCAGTCTGTCTCCCTATATATATATGTCAGTCGTCTCACTATATATGTCAATCTGTCTCACTATATATATCAGTCTGTCTCTATATATATGTCAGTCTGTCTCACTATATATATGTCAGTCTGTCTCACTATATATATGTCAGTCTGTCTCACTATATATACATGTCAGTCTGTCTCACTATATATATATGTCAGCCTGTCTCACTATATATATGTCAGTCTGTCTCTAGATATATATGTCAGTCTGTCTCACTATATATATGTCAGCCTGTCTCACTATATATATATGTCAGTCTGTCTCACTATATATATGTCAGTCTGTCTCACTATATATATATGTCAGCCTGTCTCACTATATATATGTCAGTCTGTCTCACTATATATATATGTCAGCCTGTCTCACTATATATATGTCAGTCTGCCTCACTATATATAAGTCAGTCTGTCTCACTATATATATGTCAGTCTGTCTCACTCTTTATATATGCCAGTCTGTCTCACTATATATATTTCAGTCTGTCTCACTATATATATGTCAGTCTGTCTCTATATATATATGTCAGTCTGTCTCACTATATATATGTCAGTCTGTCTCACTATATATATATGTCAGTCTGTCTCACTATATATATGTCAGTCTGTCTCACTATATATATATGTCAGCCTGTCTCACTATATATATGTCAGTCTGTCTCACTATATATATGTCAGTCTGTCTCACTATATATATGTCAATCTGTCTCACTATATATAAGTCAGTCTGTCTCACTATATATATGGCAGTCTGTCTCACTCTTTATATATGTCAGTCTGTCTCACTATATATATTTCAGTCTGTCTTACTATAAATATGTCAGTCTGTCTCACTATATATATATGTCAGCCTGTCTCACTATATATATGTCAGTCTGTCTCACTATATATATGTCAGTCTGTCTCACTATATATATGTCAATCTGTCTCACTATATATAAGTCAGTCTGTCTCACTATATATATGTCAGTCTGTCTCACTCTTTATATATGTCAGTCTGTCTCACTATATATATTTCAGTCTGTCTCACTATAAATATGTCAGTCTGTCTCACTATATATATATGTCAGTCTGTCTCACTATATATATGTCAGTCTGTCTCACTATATATATGTCAGTCTGTCTCACTATATATATATGTCAGTCTGTCTCACTATATATATATGTCAGTCTGTCTCACTATATATGTCAGTCTGTCTCACTATATATATGTCAGTCTGTCTCACTATATATATGTCAGTCTGTCTCACTATATATATGTCAATCTGTCTCACTATATATATATGTCAATCTGTCTCACTATATATATATGTCAGTCTGTCTCACTATATATATATGTCAGTCTGTCTCACTATTTATATATGTCAGTCTGTCTCTCTATATATATGTCAGTCTGTCTCACTATATATATGTCAGTCTGTCTCACTATATATATGTCAGTCTGTCTCACTATTTATATATGTCAGTCTGTCTCTCTATATATATGTCAGTCTGTCTCACTATATATATATGTCAGTCTGTCTCACTATATATATATGTCAGTCTGTCTCACTATATATATGTCAGTCTGTCTCACTATATATATGTCAGTCTGTCTCACTATATATATATGTCAGTCGTCTCACTATATATGTGTCAGTCTGTCTCACTATATATATATATCAGTCTGTCTCTATATATATGTCAGTCTGTCTCTATATATATATGTCAGTCTGTCTCAGTATATATATGTCAGTCTGTCTCACTATATATATATGTCAGTCTGTCTCACTATATATATGTCCGTCTGTCTCACTATATATATGTCAGTCTGTCTCTATATATATATGTCAGTCTGTCTCACTATATATATGTCAGTCTGTCTCACTATATATATATGTCAGTCTGTCTCACTATATATATGTCAGTCTGTCTCTATATATATATGTCAGTCTGTCTCACTATATATATGTCAGTCTGTCTCACTATATATATATGTCAGTCTGTCTCACTATATATATGTCAGTCTGTTTCGCTATATATATATGTCAGTCTGTCTCACTATATATATATGTCAGTCTGTCTCACTATATATATGTCCGTCTGTCTCACTATATTTATGTCAGTCTGTCTCACTATATATATATGTTAGTCTGTCTCACTATATATATATGTCAGTCTGTCTCACTATATATATGTCAATCTGTCTCACTATATATATGTCAGTCTGTCTCACTATATATATGTCAGTCTGTCTCACTATATATATATGTCAGTCTGTCTCACTATATATATATATGTCAGTCTGTCTCACTATATATATATATGTCAGTCTGTCACACTATGTATATGTCAGTCTGTCTCACTATATATATATGTCAGTCTGTCTCACTATATATATATGTCAGTCTGTCTCACTATATATATATGTCAGTCTGTCTCACTATATATATATGTCAGTCTATCTCACTATATATATATGTCAGTCTGTCTCACTATATATATATGTTAGTCTGTCTCACTATATATATGTCAGTCTGTCTCACTATATATATGTCAATCTGTCTCACAATATATATATGTCAGTCTGTCTCACTATATATATATGTTAGTCTGTCTCACTATATATATGTCAGTCTGCCTCACTATATATATGTCAGTCTGTCTCACTATATATATATGTCCGTCTGTCTCACTATATATATGTCAGTCTGTCTCACTATATATATGTCAGTCTGTCTCACTATATATATATGTCAGTCTGTCTCACTATATATATATATGTCAGTCTGTCTATATATATATATATATGTCAGTCTGTCTCACTATATATATATGTCAGTCTGTCTCACTATTTATATATGTCAGTCTGTCTCTCTATATATATGTCAGTCTGTCTCACTATATATATATGTCAGTCTGTCTCACTATATATATATGTCAGTCTGTCTCACTATATATGTCAGTCTGTCTCACTATATATATGTCAGTCTGTCTCACTATATATATATGTCAGTCGTCTCACTATATATGTGTCAGTCTGTCTCACTATATATATATATCAGTCTGTCTCTATATATATATGTCAGTCTGTCTCACTATATATATGTCAGTCTGTCTCACTATATTTATGTCAGTCTGTCTCACTATATATATATGTTAGTCTGTCTCACTATATATATGTCAGTCTGTCTCACTATATATATGTCAATCTGTCTCACTATATATATGTCAGTCTGTCTCACTATATATATGTCAGTCTGTCTCACTATATATATATGTCAGTCTGTCTCACTATATATATATATCTCAGTCTGTCTCACTATATATATATATGTCAGTCTGTCACACTATGTATATGTCAGTCTGTCTCACTATATATATATGTCAGTCTGTCTCACTATATATATATGTTAGTCTGTCTCACTATATATATATGTCAGTCTGTCTCACTATATATATATGTCAGTCTGTCTCACTATATATATATGTCAGTCTGTCTCACTATATATATGTCAGTCTGTCTCACTATATATATGTCAGTCTGTCTATATATATATATATGTCTGTCTGTCTCACTATATATATATGTCAGTCTGTCTCACTATATATATATGTCAGTCTGTCTCACTATGTATATGTCAGTCTGTCTCACTATATATGTCAGTCTGTCTCACTATATATATATGTCAGTCTGTCTCACTATATATATGTCAGTCTGTCTCACTATATATATGTCAGTCTGTCACACTATATATATGTCAGTCTGTCTCACTATATATATATATGTCAGTCTGTCTCACTATATATATATGTCAGTCTGTCTCACTATATATATGTCAGTCTGTCTCACTATATATATATGTCAGTCTGTCTCACTATATATATATGTCAGTCTGTCTCACTATATATATGTCAGTCTGTCTCACTATATATATATGTCAGCCTGTCTCACTATATATATGTCAGTCTGTCTCTATATATATATGTCAGTCTGTCTCACTATATATATGTCAGTCTGTCTCACTATATATATATGTCAGTCTGTCTCACTATATATATGTCAGTCTGTCTCACTATATATATGTCAGCCTGTCTCACTATATATATGTCAGTCTGTCTCACTATATATATATGTCAGTCTGTCTCACTATATATGTCAGTCTGTCTCACTATATATATGTCAGTCTGTCTCACTATATATGTCAATCTGTCTCACTATATATATATGTCAGTCTGTCTCACTATATATATATGTCAGTCTGTCTCACTATATATATATGTCAGTCTGTCTCACTATATATATGTCAGTCTGTCTCACTATATATATGTCAGTCTGTCTCACTATATATATATATGTCAGTCTGTCTCACTATTTATATATGTCAGTCTGTCTCACTATATATATGTCAGTCTGTCTCACTATATATATGTCAGTCGGTCTCACTATATATATATGTCAGTCTGTCTCACTATATATATGTCAGTCTGTTTCGCTATATATATGTCAGTCTGTCTCACTATATATATATGTCAGTCTGTCTCACTATATATATGTCAGTCTGTCTCTATATATATATGTCAGTCTGTCTCACTATATATATATGTCAGTCTGTCTCACTATATATATGTCAGTCTGTCTCACTATATATATATGTCAGTCTGTCTCACTATATATGTCAGTCTGTCTCACTATATATATGTCAGTCTGTCTCACTATATATATGTCAGTCTGTCTCACTATATATATGTCAATCTGTCTCACTATATATATATGTCAGTCTGTCTCACTATATATATATGTCAGTCTGTCTCACTATATATGTCAGTCTGTCTCACTATATATATGTCAGTCTGTCTCACTATATATATATGTCAGTCTGTCTCACTATATATATATGTCAGTCTGTCTCACTATTTATATATGTCAGTCTGTCTCTCTATATATATGTCAGTCTGTCTCACTATATATATATGTCAGTCTGTCTCACTATATATATATGTCAGTCTGTCTCACTATATATATGTCAGTCTGTCTCACTATATATATGTCAGTCTGTCTCACTATATATATATGTCAGTCGTCTCACTATATATGTGTCAGTCTGTCTCACTATATATATCAGTCTGTCTCTATATATATGTCAGTCTGTCTCTATATATATATGTCAGTCTGTCTCAGTATATATATGTCAGTCTGTCTCACTATATATATATGTCAGTCTGTCTCACTATATATATCTCAGTCTGTTTCGCTATATATATGTCAGTCTGTCTCACTATATATATATGTCAGTCTGTCTCACTATATATATGTCAGTCTGTCTCTCTATATATATGTCAGTCTGTCTCACTATATATATGTCAGTCTGTCTCACTATATATATATGTCAGTCTGTCTCAGTATATATATGTCAGTCTGTCTCACTATATATATATGTCAGTCTGTCTCACTATATATATGTCCGTCTGTCTCACTATATATATGTCAGTCTGTCTCTATATATATATGTCAGTCTGTCTTACTATATATATGTCAGTCTGTCTCACTATATATATATGTCAGTCTGTCTCACTATATATATGTCAGTCTGTCTCTATATATATATGTCAGTCTGTCTCACTATATATGTCAGTCTGTCTCACTATATATATATGTCAGTCTGTCTCACTATATATATGTCAGTCTGTTTCGCTATATATATGTCAGTCTGTCTCACTATATATATATGTCAGTGTGTCTCACTATATATATGTCCGTCTGTCTCACTATATTTATGTCAGTCTGTCTCACTATATATATATGTTAGTCTGTCTCACTATATATATGTCAGTCTGTCTCACTATATATATGTCAATCTGTCTCACTATATATATGTCAGTCTGTCTCACTATATATATGTCAGTCTGTCTCACTATATATATATGTCAGTCTGTCTCACTATATATATATATGTCAGTCTGTCTCACTATATATATATATGTCAGTCTGTCACACTATGTATATGTCAGTCTGTCTCACTATATATATATGTCAGTCTGTCTCACTATATATATATGTCAGTCTGTCTCACTATATATATATGTCAGTCTGTCTCACTATATATATATGTCAGTCTATCTCACTATATATATATGTCAGTCTGTCTCACTATATATATATGTCAGTCTGTCTCACTATATATATGTCAGTCTGTCTCACTATATATATGTCAGTCTGTCTCACCATATATATATGTCAGTCTGTCTCACTATATATATATGTTAGTCTGTTTCACTATATATATGTCAGTCTGCCTCACTATACATATGTCAGTCTGTCTCACTATATATATATGTCAGTCTGTCTCACTATATATATGTCAGTCTGTCTCACTATATATATGTCAGTCTGTCTCACTATATATATATGTCAGTCTGTCTCACTATATATATATATGTCAGTCTGTCTATATATATGTCAGTCTGTCTCACTATATATATATGTCAGTCTGTATCACTATTTATATATGTCAGTCTGTCTCTCTATATATATGTCAGTCTGTCTCACTATATATACAAGTCAGTCTGTCTCACTATATATATATGTCAGTCTGTCTCACTATATATATGTCAGTCTGTCTCACTATATATATGTCAGTCTGTCTCACTATATATATATGTCAGTCGTCTCACTATATATGTGTCAGTCTGTCTCACTATATATATATATCAGTCTGTCTCTATATATATGTCAGTCTGTCTCTATATATATATGTCAGTCTGTCTCAGTATATATATGTCAGTCTGTCTCACTATATATATATATGTCAGTCTGTCTCACTATATATATGTCAGTCTGTTTCGCTATATATATGTCAGTCTGTCTCACTATATATATATGTCAGTCTGTCTCACTATATATATGTCAGTCTGTCTCACTATATATATGTCAGTCTGTCTCACTATATATATATGTCAGTCTGTCTCACTATATATATGTCAGTCTGTTTCTCTATATATATGTCAGTCTGTCTCACTATATATATATGTCAGTCTGTCTCACTATATATATGTCAGTCTGTCTCACTATATTTATGTCAGTCTGTCTCACTATATATATATGTTAGTCTGTCTCACTATATATATGTCAGTCTGTCTCACTATATATATGTCAATCTGTCTCACTATATATATGTCAGTCTGTCTCACTATATATATGTCAGTCTGTCTCACTATATATATATGTCAGTCTGTCTCACTATATATATATATGTCAGTCTGTCTCACTATATATATATATGTCAGTCTGTCACACTATGTATATGTCAGTCTGTCTCACTATATATATATGTCAGTCTGTCTCACTATATATATATGTCAGTCTGTCTCACTATATATATATGTCAGTCTGTCTCACTATATATATATGTCAGTCTGTCTCACTATATATATATGTCAGTCTGTCTCACTATATATATGTCAGTCTGTCTCACTATATATATCAGTCTGTCTCACCATATATATATGTCAGTCTGTCTCACTATATATATATGTCAGTCTGTCTCACTATATATATATATCAGTCTGTCTCACTATATATATATGTCAGTCTGTCTCACTATATATATGTCAGTCTGCCTCACTATATATATGTCAGTCTGTCTCACTATATATATGTCAGTCTGTCTCACTATATATATATGTCAGTCTGTCTCACTATATATATATATGTCAGTCTGTCTATATATATATATATGTCTGTCTGTCTCACTATATATATATGTCAGTCTGTCTCACTATATATATATGTCAGTCTGTCTCACTATGTATATGTCAGTCTGTCTCACTATATATGTCAGTCTGTCTCACTATATATATATGTCAGTCTGTCTCTATATATATGTCGTCTGTCTCACTATATATATGTCAGTCTGTCACACTATATATATGTCAGTCTGTCTCACTATATATATATATGTCAGTCTGTCTCACTATATATATATGTCAGTCTGTCTCACTATATATATGTCAGTCTGTCTCACTATATATATATGTCAGTCTGTCTCACTATATATATGTCAGTCTGTCTCACTATATATATATGTCAGCCTGTCTCACTATATATATGTCAGTCTGTCTCTATATATATATGTCAGTCTGTCTCACTATATATATGTCAGTCTGTCTCACTATATATATATGTCAGTCTGTCTCACTATATATATGTCAGTCTGTCTCACTATATATATGTCAGCCTGTCTCACTATATATATGTCAGTCTGTCTCACTATATATATATGTCAGTCTGTCTCACTATATATATATGTCAGTCTGTCTCACTATATATGTCAGTCTGTCTCACTATATATATGTCAGTCTGTCTCACTATATATGTCAATCTGTCTCACTATATATATATGTCAGTCTGTCTCACTATATATATATGTCAGTCTGTCTCACTATATATATGTCAGTCTGTCTCACTATATATATGTCAGTCTGTCTCACTATATATATATGTCAGTCTGTCTCACTATTTATATATGTCAGTCTGTCTCACTATATATGTCAGTCTGTCTCACTATATATATGTCAGTCTGTCTCACTATATATATATGTCAGTCTGTCTCACTATATATATGTCAGTCTGTTTCGCTATATATATGTCAGTCTGTCTCACTATATATATATGTCAGTCTGTCTCACTATATATATGTCAGTCTGTCTCTATATATATATGTCAGTCTGTCTCACTATATATATATGTCAGTCTGTCTCACTATATATATGTCAGTCTGTCTCACTATATATATATGTCAGTCTGTCTCACTATATATGTCAGTCTGTCTCACTATATATATGTCAGTCTGTCTCACTATATATATGTCAGTCTGTCTCACTATATATATGTCAATCTGTCTCACTATATATATATGTCAGTCTGTCTCACTATATATATATGTCAGTCTGTCTCACTATATATATGTCAGTCTGTCTCACTATATATATGTCAGTCTGTCTCACTATATATATATGTCAGTCTGTCTCACTATTTATATATGTCAGTCTGTCTCTCTATATATATGTCAGTCTGTCTCACTATATATATATGTCAGTCTGTCTCACTATATATATATGTCAGTCTGTCTCACTATATATATGTCAGTCTGTCTCACTATATATATGTCAGTCTGTCTCACTATATATATATGTCAGTCGTCTCACTATATATGTGTCAGTCTGTCTCACTATATATATATATCAGTCTGTCTCTATATATATGTCAGTCTGTCTCTATATATATATGTCAGTCTGTCTCAGTATATATATGTCAGTCTGTCTCACTATATATATATGTCAGTCTGTCTCACTATATATATGTCAGTCTGTTTCGCTATATATATGTCAGTCTGTCTCACTATATATATATGTCAGTCTGTCTCACTATATATATGTCAGTCTGTCTCTATATATATATGTCAGTCTGTCTCACTATATATATGTCAGTCTGTCTCACTATATATATATGTCAGTCTGTCTCACTATATATATGTCAGTCTGTTTCGCTATATATATGTCAGTCTGTCTCACTATATATATATGTCAGTCTGTCTCACTATATATATGTCAGTCTGTCTCACTATATTTATGTCAGTCTGTCTCACTATATATATGTCAGTCTGTCTCACTATATATATGTCAGCCTGTCTCTATATATATGTCAGTCTGTCTCACTATATATATATGTCAGTCTGTCTCACTATATATATATATGTCAGTCTGTCTCACTATATATATATGTCAGTCTGTCTCACTATATATATATGTCAGTCTGTCTCACTATATATATATGTCAGTCTGTCTCACTATATATATGTCAGTCTGTCTCACTATATATATATGTCAGTCTGTCTCACTATATATATATGTCAGTCTGTCGCACTATATATATGTCAGTCTGTCTCACTATATATATATGTCAGTCTGTCTCACTATATATATATATGTCAGTCTGTCTCACTATATATATGTCAGTCTGTCTCACTATATATATGTCAGTCTGTCTCACTATATATATATGTCAGTCTGTCTCACTATATATATATCAGTCTGTCTCACTATATATATGTCAGTCTGTCTCACTATATATATGTCAATCTGTCTCACTATATATATGTCAGTCTGTCTCACTATATATATGTCAGTCTGTCTCACTATATATATGTTAGTCTGTCTCACTATATATATGTCAGTCTGTCTCACTATATATATATGTCAGTCTGTCTCACTATATATATATGTCAGTCTGTCTCACTATATATATATGTCAGTCTGTCTCCCTATATATATGTCAGTCTGTCTCACTATATATATGTCACTCTGTCTCACTATATATATATGTCAGTCTGTCTCACTATATATATGTCAGTCTGTCTCACTATATATATGTCAGTCTGTCTCACTATATATATATGTCAGTCTGTCTCACTATATATATATATGTCAGTCTGTCTATATATATATATATGTCTGTCTGTCTCACTATATATATATGTCAGTCTGTCTCACTATATATATATGTCAGTCTGTCTCACTATGTATATGTCAGTCTGTCTCACTATATATGTCAGTCTGTCTCACTATATATATATGTCAGTCTGTCTCACTATATATATGTCAGTCTGTCTCACTATATATATGTCAGTCTGTCACACTATATATATGTCAGTCTGTCTCACTATATATATATATATATGTCAGTCTGTCTCACTATATATATATGTCAGTCTGTCTCACTATATGTCAGTCTGTCTCACTATATATATATGTCAGTCTGTCTCACTATATATATGTCAGTCTGTCTCACTATATATATATGTCAGCCTGTCTCACTATATATATGTCAGTCTGTCTCTATATATATATGTCAGTCTGTCTCACTATATATATGTCAGTCTGTCTCACTATATATATATGTCAGTCTGTCTCACTATATATATGTCAGTCTGTCTCACTATATATATGTCAGCCTGTCTCACTATATATATGTCAGCCTGTCTCACTATATATATATGTCAGTCTGTCTCACTATATATATATGTCAGTCTGTCTCACTATATATGTCAGTCTGTCTCACTATATATATGTCAGTCTGTCTCACTATATATATGTCAGTCTGTCTCACTATATATATATGTCAATCTGTCTCACTATATATATATGTCAGTCTGTCTCACTATATATATATGTCAGTCTGTCTCACTATATATATGTCAGTCTGTCTCACTATATATATATGTCAGTCTGTCTCACTATATATATATATGTCAGTCTGTCTATATATATATATATATGTCAGTCTGTCTCACTATATATATATGTCAGTCTGTCTCACTATTTATATATGTCAGTCTGTCTCTCTATATATATGTCAGTCTGTCTCACTATATATATATGTCAGTCTGTCTCACTATATATATATGTCAGTCTGTCTCACTATATATGTCAGTCTGTCTCACTATATATATGTCAGTCTGTCTCACTATATATATATGTCAGTCGTCTCACTATATATGTGTCAGTCTGTCTCACTATATATATGTCAGTCTGTCTCACTAAATATATGACAGTCTGTCTCACTATATATATGTCAGTCTGTCTCACGATATATATATGTCAGTCTGTCTCACTATATATATGTCAGTCTGTTTCGCTATATATATGTCAGTCTGTCTCACTATATATATATGTCAGTCTGTCTCACTATATATATGTCAGTCTGTCTCTATATATATATGTCAGTCTGTCTCACTATATATATATGTGAGTCTGTCTCACTATATATATGTCAGTCTGTCTCACTATATATATATGTCAGTCTGTCTCACTATATATGTCAGTCTGTCTCACTATATATATGTCAGTCTGTCTCACTATATATATGTCAGTCTGTCTCACTATATATATGTCAATCTGTCTCACTATATATATATGTCAGTCTGTCTCACTATATATATATGTCAGTCTGTCTCACTATATATATGTCAGTCTGTCTCACTATATATGTCAGTCTGTCTCACTATATATATATGTCAGTCTGTCTCACTATTTATATATGTCAGTCTGTCTTTCTATATATATGTCAGTCTGTCTCACTATATATATATGTCAGTCTGTCTCACTATATATATATGTCAGTCTGTCTCACTATGTATATGTCAGTCTGTCTCACTATATATATGTCAGTCTGTCTCACTATATATATATGTCAGTCGTCTCACTATATATGTGTCAGTCTGTCTCACTATATATATATATCAGTCTGTCTCTATATATATGTCAGTCTGTCTCTATATATATATGCCAGTCTGTCTCACTATATATATGTCAGTCTGTTTCGCTATATATATGTCAGTCTGTCTCACTATATATATATGTCAGTCTGTCTCACTATATATATGTCAGTCTGTCTCTATATATATATGTCAGTCTGTCTCACTATATATATGTCAGTCTGTCTCACTATATATATATGTCAGTCTGTCTCACTATATATATGTCAGTCTGTTTCGCTATATATATGTCAGTCTGTCTCACTATATATATATGTCAGTCTGTCTCACTATATATATGTCAGTCTGTTTCGCTATATATATGTCAGTCTGTCTCACTATATATATATGTCAGTCTGTCTCACTATATATATGTCAGTCTGTCTCACTATATATATATATGTCAGTCTGTCTCACTATATATATATGTCAGTCTGTCTCACTATATATATGTCAGCCTGTCTCTATATATATGTCAGTCTGTCTCACTATATATATATGTCAGTCTGTCTCACTATATATATATATGTCAGTCTGTCTCACTATATATATATGTCAGTCTGTCTCACTATATATATATGTCAGTCTGTCTCACTATATATATATGTCAGTCTGTCTCACTATATATATGTCAGTCTGTCTCACTATATATATATGTCAGTCTGTCTCACTATATATATATGTCAGTCTGTCGCACTATATATATGTCAGTCTGTCTCACTATATATATATGTCAGTCTGTCTCACTATATATATATATGTCAGTCTGTCTCACTATATATATGTCAGTCTGTCTCACTATATATATGTCAGTCTGTCTCACTATATATATATGTCAGTCTGTCTCACTATATATATATCTGTCTGTCTCACTATATATATGTCAGTCTGTCTCACTATATATATGTCAGTCTGTCTCACTATATATATGTCAGTCTGTCTCACTATATATATGTCAGTCTGTCTCACTATATATATGTTAGTCTGTCTCACTATATATATGTCAGTCTGTCTCACTATATATATATGTCAGTCTGTCTCACTATATATATATGTCAGTCTGTCTCCCTATATATATGTCAGTCTGTCTCACTATATATATGTCACTCTGTCTCACTATATATATATGTCACTCTGTCTCACTATATATATATGTCAGTCTGTCTCACTATATATATGTCAGTCTGTCTCACTATATATATGTCAGTCTGTCTCACTATATATATATGTCAGTCTGTCTCACTATATATATATATATCAGTCTGTCTATATATATATGTCTGTCTGTCTCACTATATATATATGTCAGTCTGTCTCACTATATATATATGTCAGTCTGTCTCACTATGTATATGTCAGTCTGTCTCACTATATATGTCAGTCTGTCTCACTATATATATATGTCAGTCTGTCTCACTATATATATGTCAGTCTGTCTCACTATATATATGTCAGTCTGTCACACTATATATATGTCAGTCTGTCTCACTATATATATATATGTCAGTCTGTCTCACTATATATATATGTCAGTCTGTCTCACTATATATATGTCAGTCTGTCTCACTATATATATATGTCAGTCTGTCTCACTATATATATGTCAGTCTGTCTCACTATATATATATGTCAGCCTGTCTCACTATATATATGTCAGTCTGTCTCTATATATATATGTCAGTCTGTCTCACTATATATATGTCAGTCTGTCTCACTATATATATGTCAGTCTGTCTCACTATATATATGTCAGCCTGTCTCACTATATATATGTCAGTCTGTCTCACTATATATATATGTCAGTCTGTCTCACTATATATATATGTCAGTCTGTCTCACTATATATGTCAGTCTGTCTCACTATATATATGTCAGTCTGTCTCACTATATATATGTCAGTCTGTCTCACTATATATATATGTCAATCTGTCTCACTATATATATATGTCAGTCTGTCTCACTATATATATATGTCAGTCTGTCTCACTATATATATGTCAGTCTGTCTCACTATATATATGTCAGTCTGTCTCACTATATATATATGTCAGTCTGTCTCACTATTTATATATGTCAGTCTGTCTCACTATATATATGTCAGTCTGTCTCACTATATATATGTCAGTCTGTCTCACTATATATATATGTCAGTCTGTCTCACTATATATATGTCAGTCTGTCTCACTATATATATGTCAGTCTGTCTCACTATATATATGTCAGTCTGTCTCACTATATATATATGTCAGTCGTCTCACTATATATTTGTCAGTCTGTCTCACTATATATATATATCAGTCTGTCTCTATATATATGTCAGTCTGTATCACTATATATATGTCAGTCTGCCTCTATATATATATGTCAGTCTGTCTCACTATATATATGTCAGTCTGTCTCACGATATATATATGTCAGTCTGTCTCACTATATATATGTCAGTCTGTTTCGCTATATATATGTCAGTCTGTCTCACTATATATATATGTCAGTCTGTCTCACTATATATATGTCAGTCTGTCTCTATATATATATGTCAGTCTGTCTCACTATATATATATGTGAGTCTGTCTCACTATATATATGTCAGTCTGTCTCACTATATATATATGTCAGTCTGTCTCACTATATATGTCAGTCTGTCTCACTATATACATGTCAGTATGTCTCACTATATATATGTCAGTCTGTCTCACTATATATATGTCAATCTGTCTCACTATATATATATGTCAGTCTGTCTCACTATATATATATGTCAGTCTGTCTCACTATATATATGTCAGTCTGTCTCACTATATATATGTCAGTCTGTCTCACTATATATATATGTCAGTCTGTCTCACTATATATATGTCAGTCTGTCTCACTATGTATATGTCAGTCTGTCTCACTATATATATGTCAGTCTGTCTCACTATATATATATGTCAGTCGTCTCACTATATATGTGTCAGTCTGTCTCACTATATATATATATATCAGTCTGTCTCTATATATATGTCAGTCTGTCTCTATATATATATGTCAGTCTGTCTCACTATATATATGTCAGTCTGTTTCGCTATATATATGTCAGTCTGTCTCACTATATATATATGTCAGTCTGTCTCACTATATATATGTCAGTCTGTCTCTATATATATATGTCAGTCTGTCTCACTATATATATGTCAGTCTGTCTCACTATATATGTCAGTCTGTCTCACTATATATATGTCAGTCTGTTTCGCTATATATATGTCAGTCTGTCTCACTATATATATATGTCAGTCTGTCTCACTATATATATGTCAGTCTGTTTCGCTATATATATGTCAGTCTGTCTCACTATATATATATGTCAGTCTGTCTCACTATATATATGTCAGTCTGTCTCACTATATTTATGTCAGTCTGTCTCACTATATATATGTCAGTCTGTCTCACTATATATATGTCAGCCTGTCTCTATATATATGTCAGTCTGTCTCACTATATATATATGTCAGTCTGTCTCACTATATATATATATGTCAGTCTGTCTCACTATATATATGTCAGTCTGTCTCACTATATATATATGTCAGTCTGTCTCACTATATATATATGTCAGTCTGTCTCACTATATATATGTCAGTCTGTCTCACTATATATATGTCAGTCTGTCTCACTATATATATATGTCAGTCTGTCTCACTATATATATATGTCAGTCTGTCGCACTATATATATGTCAGTCTGTCTCACTATATATATATATATGTCAGTCTGTCTCACTATATATATGTCAGTCTGTCTCACTATATATATGTCAGTCTGTCTCACTATATATATATGTCAGTCTGTCTCACTATATATATATCAGTCTGTCTCACTATATATATGTCAGTCTGTCTCACTATATATATGTCAGTCTGTCTCACTATATATATGTCAGTCTGTCTCACTATATATATGTCAGTCTGTCTCACTATATATATGTTAGTCTGTCTCACTATATATATGTCAGTCTGTCTCACTATATATATATGTCAGTCTGTCTCCCTATATATATGTCAGTCTGTCTCACTATATATATGTCACTCTGTCTCACTATATATATATGTCAGTCTGTCTCACTATATATATGTCAGTCTGTCTCACTATATATATGTCAGTCTGTCTCACTATATATATATGTCAGTCTGTCTCACTATATATATATATGTCAGTCTGTCTATATATATATATATGTCTGTCTGTCTCACTATATATATATGTCAGTCTGTCTCACTATATATATATGTCAGTCTGTCTCACTATGTATATGTCAGTCTGTCTCACTATATATGTCAGTCTGTCTCACTATATATATATGTCAGTCTGTCTCACTATATATATGTCAGTCTGTCTCACTATATATATGTCAGTCTGTCACACTATATATATGTCAGTCTGTCTCACTATATATATGTCAGTCTGTCACACTATATATATGTCAGTCTGTCTCACTATATATATATATGTCAGTCTGTCTCACTATATATATATGTCAGTCTGTCTCACTATATATATGTCAGTCTGTCTCACTATATATATGTCAGTCTGTCTCACTATATATATATGTCAGTCTGTCTCACTATATATATATATGTCAGTCTGTCTATATATATATATATGTCTGTCTGTCTCACTATATATATATGTCAGTCTGTCTCACTATATATATATGTCAGTCTGTCTCACTATGTATATGTCAGTCTGTCTCACTATATATATATATGTCAGTCTGTCTATATATATATATATATGTCAGTCTGTCTCTATATATATATGTCAGTCTGTCTCACTATATATATGTCAGTCTGTCTCACTATATATATATGTCAGTCTGTCTCACTATATATATGTCAGTCTGTCTCACTATATATATGTCAGCCTGTCTCACTATATATATGTCAGTCTGTCTCACTATATATATATGTCAGTCTGTCTCACTATATATATATGTCAGTCTGTCTCACTATATATGTCAGTCTGTCTCACTATATATATGTCAGTCTGTCTCACTATATATATGTCAGTCTGTCTCACTATATATATATGTCAATCTGTCTCACTATATATATATGTCAGTCTGTCTCACTATATATATATGTCAGTCTGTCTCACTATATATATGTCAGTCTGTCTCACTATATATATGTCAGTCTGTCTCACTATATATATATGTCAGTCTGTCTCACTATTTATATATGTCAGTCTGTCTCACTATATATATGTCAGTCTGTCTCACTATATATATGTCAGTCTGTCTCACTATATATATATGTCAGTCTGTCTCACTATATATATGTCAGTCTGTCTCACTATATATATGTCAGTCTGTCTCACTATATATATATGTCAGTCGTCTCACTATATATGTGTCAGTCTGTCTCACTATATATATATATCAGTCTGTCTCTATATATATGTCAGTCTGTCTCACTATATATATGTCAGTCTGCCTCTATATATATATGTCAGTCTGTCTCACTATATATATGTCAGTCTGTCTCACGATATATATATGTCAGTCTGTCTCACTATATATATGTCAGTCTGTTTCGCTATATATATGTCAGTCTGTCTCACTATATATATATGTCAGTCTGTCTCACTATATATATGTCAGTCTGTCTCTATATATATATGTCAGTCTGTCTCACTATATATATATGTGAGTCTGTCTCACTATATATATGTCAGTCTGTCTCACTATATATATATGTCAGTCTGTCTCACTATATATGTCAGTCTGTCTCACTATATATATGTCAGTCTGTCTCACTATATATATGTCAGTCTGTCTCACTATATATATGTCAATCTGTCTCACTATATATATATGTCAGTCTGTCTCACTATATATATATATGTCAGTCTGTCTCACTATATATATGTCAGTCTGTCTCACTATATATATGTCAGTCTGTCTCACTATATATATATGTCAGTCTGTCTCACTATTTATATATGTCAGTCTGTCTCTCTATATATATGTCAGTCTATCTCACTATATATATATGTCAGTCTGTCTCACTATATATATATGTCAGTCTGTCTCACTATATATATGTCAGTCTGTCTCACTATATATATGTCAGTCTGTCTCACTATATATATATGTCAGTCGTCTCACTATATATGTGTCAGTCTGTCTCACTATATATATATATCAGTCTGTCTCTATATATATGTCAGTCTGTCTCTATATATATATGTCAGTCTGTCTCAGTATATATATGTCAGTCTGTCTCATTATATATATATGTCAGTCTGTCTCACTATATATATGTCAGTCTGTTTCGCTATATATATGTCAGTCTGTCTCACTATATATATATGTCAGTCTGTCTCACTATATATATGTCAGTCTGTCTCTATATATATATGTCAGTCTGTCTCACTATATATATGTCAGTCTGTCTCACTATATATATATGTCAGTCTGTCTCACTATATATATGTCAGTCTGTTTCGCTATATATATATGTCAGTCTGTCTCACTATATATATATGTCAGTCTGTCTCACTATATATATGTCAGTCTGTCTCACTATATTTATGTCAGTCTGTCTCACTATATATATGTCAGTCTGTCTCACTATATATATGTCAGCCTGTCTCACTATATATATGTCAGTCTGTCTCACTATATATATATGTCAGTCTGTCTCACTATATATATATATATGTCAGTCTGTCTCACTATATATATATGTCAGTCTGTCTCACTATATATATATGTCAGTCTGTCTCACTATATATATATGTCAGTCTGTCTCACTATATATATGTCAGTCTGTCTCACTATATATATATGTCAGTCTGTCTCACTATATATATATGTCAGTCTGTCGCACTATATATATGTCAGTCTGTCTCACTATATATATATGTCAGTCTGTCTCACTATATATATATATGTCAGTCTGTCTCACTATATATATGTCAGTCTGTCTCACTATATATATGTCAGTCTGTCTCACTATATATATATCAGTCTCACTATATATATATCAGTCTGTCTCACTATATATATGTCAGTCTGTCTCACTATATATATGACAGTCTGTCTCACTATATATATGTCAGTCTGTCTCACTATATATATGTCAGTCTGTCTCACTATATATATGTTAGTCTGTCTCACTATATATATGTCAGTCTGTCTCACTATATATATATGTCAGTCTGTCTCACTATATATATATGTCAGTCTGTCTCCCTATATATATGTCAGTCTGTCTCACTATATATATGTCACTCTGTCTCACTATATATATATGTCACTCTGTCTCACTATATATATATGACAGTCTGTCTCACTATATATATATGTCAGTCTGTCTCACTATATA
Organism: Eledone cirrhosa; assembly: GCA_964016885.1. Lineage (NCBI taxonomy): Eukaryota > Metazoa > Mollusca > Cephalopoda > Octopoda > Eledonidae > Eledone > Eledone cirrhosa. The sequence continues at coordinate 100,948 of CAXHJY010000264.1, read as the reverse complement.
TATGTCAGTCTGTCTCACTATATATGTCTCAGTCTGTCTCACTATATATATGTCAGTCTGTCTCACTGTATATATATATGTCAGTCTGTCTCACTATATATCCATGTCAGTCTGTCTCACTATATATAAGTCAGTCTGTCTCACTATATATATGTAAGTCTGTCTCACTATATATATATGTCAGTCTGTCTCACTATATATATATATATATGTCAGTCTGTGTCACTATGTATATGTCAGTCTGTCTCACTATATATATGTCAGTCTGTCTCACTATATATATATGTCAGTCTGTCTCACTATATATATGTCAGTCTGTCTCACTATATATATGTCAGTCTGTCACACTATATATATGTCAGTCTGTCTCACTATATATATATATGTCAGTCTGTCTCACTATATATATATGTCAGTCTGTCTCACTATATATATGTCAGTCTGTCTCCCTATATATATATGTCAGTCTGTCTCACTATATATATGTCAGTCTGTCTCACTATATATATATGTCAGTCTGTCTCACTATATATATGTCAGTCTGTCTCACTATATATATATGTCAGTCTGTCTCACTATATATATATGTCAGTCTGTCTCACTATATATATGTCAGACTGACATATAGATGTAGTGAGACAGACTGACATATATATAGTGAGACAGACTGACATATATATAGTGAGACAGACTGACATATATATAGTGAGACAGACTGACATATAGATATAGTGAGACAGACTGTCTCACTATATATATGTCAGTCTGTCTCACTATATATATGTCAGTCTGTCTCACTATATATATATGTCAGTCTGTCTCACTATATACATATGTCAGTCTGTCTCACTATATATATGTCAGTCTGTCTCACTATATATATGTCAGTCCGTCTCACTATATATATATGTCAGTCTGCCTCACTATATACATGTCAGTCTGTCTCACTATATATATATGTCAGTCTGTCTCACTATATATATGTCAGTCTGTCTCACTATATATATATGTCAGTCTGTCGCACTATATATATGTCAGTCTGTCTCACTATATATATATGTCAGTCTGTCTCACTATATATATATGTCAGTCTGTCTCACTATATATATGTCAGTCTGTCTCACTATATATATGTCAGTCTGTCTCACTATATATATGTCAGTCTGTCTCACTATATATATATGTCAGTCTGTCGCACTATATATATGTCAGTCTGTCTCACTATATATATATGTCAGTCTGTCTCACTATATATATATATGTCAGTCTGTCTCACTATATATATGTCAGTCTGTCTCACTATATATATGTCAGTCTGTCTCACTATATATATATGTCAGTCTGTCTCACTATTTATATATGTCAGTCTGTCTCACTATATATATGTCAGTCTGTCTCACTATATATATGTCAGTCTGTCTCACTATATATATATGTCAGTCTGTCTCACTATATATATGTCAGTCTGTCTCACTATATATATATGTCAGTCGTCTCACTATATATGTGTCAGTCTGTCTCACTATATATATATATCAGTCTGTCTCTATATATATGTCAGTCTGTCTCACTATATATATGTCAGTCTGCCTCTATATATATATGTCAGTCTGTCTCACTATATATATGTCAGTCTGTCTCACGATATATATATGTCAGTCTGTCTCACTATATATATGTCAGTCTGTTTCGCTATATATATGTCAGTCTGTCTGACTATATATATATGTCAGTCTGTCTCACTATATATATGTCAGTCTGTCTCTATATATATATATGTCAGTCTGTCTCACTATATATATATGTGAGTCTGTCTCACTATATATATGTCTGTCTGTCTCACTATATATATATGTCAGTCTGTCTCACTATATATGTCAGTCTGTCTCACTATATATATGTCAGTCTGTCTCACTATATATATGTCAGTCTGTCTCACTATATATATGTCAATCTGTCTCACTATATATATATGTCAGTCTGTCTCTCTATATATATATGTCAGTCTGTCTCACTATATATATGTCAGTCTGTCTCACTATATATATGTCAGTCTGTCTCACTATATATATATGTCAGTCTGTCTCACTATTTATATATGTCAGTCTGTCTCTCTATATATATGTCAGTCTGTGTCACTATATATATATGTCAGTCTGTCTCACTATATATATATGTCAGTCTGTCTCACTATATATATATGTCAGTCTGTCTCACTATATATATGTCAGTCTGTCTCACTATATATATGTCAGTCTGTCTCACTATATATATATGTCAGTCGTCTCACTATATATGTGTCAGTCTGTCTCACTATATATATATATCAGTCTGTCTCTATATATATGTCAGTCTGTCTCTATATATATATGTCAGTCTGTCTCAGTATATATATGTCAGTCTGTCTCACTATATATATATGTCAGTCTGTCTCACTATATATATGTCAGTCTGTTTCGCTGTATATATGTCAGTCTGTCTCACTATATATATATGTCAGTCTGTCTCACTATATATATGTCAGTCTGTCTCTATATATATATGTCAGTCTGTCTCACTATATATATGTCAGTCTGTCTCACTATATATATATGTCAGTCTGTCTCACTATATATATGTCAGTCTGTTTCGGTATATATATGTCGGTCTGTCTCACTATATATATATGTCAGTCTGCCTCACTATATATATGTCAGTCTGTCTCACTATATTTATGTCAGTCTGTCTCACTATATATATGTCAGTCTGTCTCACTATATATATGTCAGCCTGTCTCACTATATATATGTCAGTCTGTCTCACTATATATATATATATGTCAGTCTGTCTCACTATATATATATATGTCAGTCTGTCTCACTATATATATGTCAGTCTGTCTCACTATATATATATGTCAGTCTGTCTCACTATATATATATGTCAGTCTGTCTCACTATATATATGTCAGTCTGTCTCACTATATATATATGTCAGTCTGTCTCACTATATATATATGTCAGTCTGTCGCACTATATATATGTCAGTCTGTCTCACTATATATATATGTCAGTCTGTCTCACTATATATATATATTTCAGTCTGTCTCACTATATATATGTCAGTCTGTCTCACTATATATATGTCAGTCTGTCTCACTATATATATATGTCAGTCTGTCTCACTATATATATATCAGTCTGTCTCACTATATATATGTCAGTCTGTCTCACTATATATATGACAGTCTGTCTCACTATATATATGTCAGTCTGTCTCACTATATATATGTTAGTCTGTCTCACTATATATATGTCAGTCTGTCTCACTATATATATATGTCAGTCTGTCTCACTATATATATATGTCAGTCTGTCTCCCTATATATATGTCAGTCTGTCTCACTATATATATGTCACTCTGTCTCACTATATATATATATCACTCTGTCTCACTATATATATATGTCAGTCTGTCTCACTATATATATATGTCAGTCTGTCTCACTATATATATGTCAGTCTGTCTCACTATATATGTCTCAGTCTGTCTCACTATATATATGTCAGTCTGTCTCACTGTATATATATATGTCAGTCTGTCTCACTGTATATATATATGTCAGTCTGTCTCACTATATATCCATGTCAGTCTGTCTCACTATATATAAGTCAGTCTGTCTCACTATATATATGTAAGTCTGTCTCACTATATATATATGTCAGTCTGTCTCACTATATATATATATATGTCAGTCTGTGTCACTATGTATATGTCAGTCTGTCTCACTATATATATGTCAGTCTGTCTCACTATATATATATGTCAGTCTGTCTCACTATATATATGTCAGTCTGTCTCACTATATATATGTCAGTCTGTCACACTATATATATGTCAGTCTGTCTCACTATATATATATATGTCAGTCTGTCTCACTATATATATATGTCAGTCTGTCTCACTATATATATGTCAGTCTGTCTCACTATATATATGTCAGTCTGTCTCCCTATATATATATGTCAGTCTGTCTCACTATATATATGTCAGTCTGTCTCACTATATATATATGTCAGTCTGTCTCACTATATATATGTCAGTCTGTCTCACTATATATATATGTCAGTCTGTCTCACTATATATATATGTCAGTCTGTCTCACTATATATATATGTCAGTCTGTCTCACTATATATATATGTCTGTCTGTCTCACTATATATATGTCAGTCTGTCTCTATATATGTCAGTCTGTCTCACTATATATATGTCAGTCTGTCTCACTATATATATGTCAGTCTGTCTCTCTATATATATGTCAGTCTGTCTCACTATATATATATGTCAGTCTGTCTCACTATATATATATGTCAGTCTGTCTCACTATATATATGTCAGTCTGTCTCACTATATATATGTCAGTCTGTCTCACTATATATATATGTCAGTCGTCTCACTATATGTGTCAGTCTGTCTCACTATATATATATATCAGTCTGTCTCTATATATATGTCAGTCTGTCTCTATATATATATGTCAGTCTGTCTCAGTATATATATGTCAGTCTGTCTCACTATATATATATGTCAGTCTGTCTCACTATATATATGTCAGTCTGTTTCGCTATATATATGTCAGTCTGTCTCACTATATATATATGTCAGTCTGTCTCACTATATATATGTCAGTCTGTCTCTATATATATATGTCAGTCTGTCTCACTATATATATGTCAGTCTGTCTCACTATATATATATGTCAGTCTGTCTCACTATATATATGTCAGTCTGTTTCGCTATATATATGTCAGTCTGTCTCACTATATATATATGTCAGTCTGTCTCACTATATATATGTCAGTCTGTCTCACTATATTTATGTCAGTCTGTCTCACTATATATATGTCAGTCTGTCTCACTATATATATGTCAGCCTGTCTCACTATATATATGTCAGTCTGTCTCACTATATATATATGTCTGTCTGTCTCACTATATATATATATGTCAGTCTGTCTCACTATATATATATGTCAGTCTGTCTCACTATGTATATGTCAGTCTGTCTCACTATATATGTCAGTCTGTCTCACTATATATATATGTCAGTCTGTCTCACTATATATATGTCAGTCTGTCTCACTATATATATGTCAGTCTGTCACACTATATATATGTCAGTCTGTCTCACTATATATATATATATGTCAGTCTGTCTCACTATATATATATGTCAGTCTGTCTCACTATATATATGTCAGTCTGTCTCACTATATATATATGTCAGTCTGTCTCACTATATATATGTCAGTCTGTCTCACTATATATATATGTCAGCCTGTCTCACTATATATATGTCAGTCTGTCTCTATATATATATGTCAGTCTGTCTCACTATATATATGTCAGTCTGTCTCACTATATATATATGTCAGTCTGTCTCACTATATATATGTCAGTCTGTCTCACTATATATATGTCAGCCTGTCTCACTATATATATGTCAGTCTGTCTCACTATATATATATGTCAGTCTGTCTCACTATATATATATGTCAGTCTGTCTCACTATATATGTCAGTCTGTCTCACTATATATATGTCAGTCTGTCTAACTATATATGTCAATCTGTCTCACTATATATATATGTCAGTCTGTCTCACTATATATATGTCAGTCTGTCTCACTATATATATGTCAGTCTGTCTCACTATATATATGTCAGTCTGTCTCACTATATATATATGTCAGTCTGTCTCACTATTTATATATGTCAGTCTGTCTCACTATATATATGTCAGTCTGTCTCACTATATATATGTCAGTCTGTCTCACTATATATATATGTCAGTCTGTCTCACTATATATATGTCAGTCTGTCTCACTATATATATGTCAGTCTGTCTCACTATATATATATGTCAGTCGTCTCACTATATATGTGTCAGTCTGTCTCACTATATATATATATCAGTCTGTCTCTATATATATGTCAGTCTGTCTCACTATATATATGTCAGTCTGCCTCTATATATATATGTCAGTCTGTCTCACTATATATATGTCAGTCTGTCTCACTATATATATATGTCAGTCTGTCTCACTATATATATGTCAGTCTGTTTCGCTATATATATGTCAGTCTGTCTCACTATATATATATGTCAGTCTGTCTCACTATATATATGTCAGTCTGTCTCTATATATATATGTCAGTCTGTCTCACTATATATATATGTCAGTCTGTCTTACTATATATATGTCAGTCTGTCTCACTATATATATATGTCAGTCTGTCTCACTATATATGTCAGTCTGTCTCACTATATATATGTCAGTCTGTCTCACTATATATATGTCAGTCTGTCTCACTATATATATGTCAATCTGTCTCACTATATATATATGTCAGTCTGTCTCACTATATATATACGTCAGTCTGTCTCACTATATATATGTCAGTCTGTCTCACTATATATATGTCAGTCTGTCTCACTATATATATATGTCCGTCTGTCTCACTATTTATATATGTCAGTCTGTCTCTCTATATATATGTCAGTCTGTCTCACTATATATATATGTCAGTCTGTCTCACTATATATATATGTCAGTCTGTCTCACTATATATATGTCAGTCTGTCTCACTATATATATGTCAGTCTGTCTCACTATATATATATGTCAGTCGTCTCACTATATATGTGTCAGTCTGTCTCACTATATATATATATCAGTCTGTCTCTATATATATGTCAGTCTGTCTCTATATATATATGTCAGTCTGTCTCAGTATATATATGTCAGTCTGTCTCACTATATATATATGTCAGTCTGTCTCACTATATATATGTCAGTCTGTTTCGCTATATATATGTCAGTCTGTCTCACTATATATATATGTCAGTCTGCCTCACTATATATATGTCAGTCTGTCTCTATATATATATGTCAGTCTGTCTCACTATATATATGTCAGTCTGTCTCACTATATATATATGTCAGTCTGTCTCACTATATATATGTCAGTCTGTTTCGCTATATATATGTCAGTCTGTCTCACTATATATATATGTCAGTCTGTCTCACTATATATATGTCAGTCTGTCTCACTATATTTATGTCAGTCTGTCTCACTATATATATGTCAGTCTGTCTCACTATATATATGTCAGCCTGTCTCTATATATATGTCAGTCTGTCTCACTATATATATATGTCAGTCTGTCTCACTATATATATATATATGTCAGTCTGTCTCACTATATATATATGTCAGTCTGTCTCACTATATATATATGTCAGTCTGTCTCACTATATATATGTCAGTCTGTCTCACTATATATATATGTCAGTCTGTCTCACTATATATATATGTCAGTCTGTCGCACTATATATATGTCAGTCTGTCTCACTATATATATATGTCAGTCTGTCTCACTATATATATATATGTCAGTCTGTCTCACTATATATATGTCAGTCTGTCTCACTATATATATGTCAGTCTGTCTCACTATATATATATGTCAGTCTGTCTCACTATATATATATCAGTCTGTCTCACTATATATATGTCAGTCTGTCTCACTATATATATGTCAGTCTGTCTCACTATATATATGTCAGTCTGTCTCACTATATATATGTCAGTCTGTCTCACTATATATATGTTAGTCTGTCTCACTATATATATGTCAGTCTGTCTCACTATATATATATGTCAGTCTGTCTCACTATATATATATGTCAGTCTGTCTCCCTATATATATGTCAGTCTGTCTCACTATATATATGTCACTCTGTCTCACTATATATATATGTCAGTCTGTCTCACTATATATATGTCAGTCTGTCTCACTATATATATGTCAGTCTGTCTCACTATATATATATGTCAGTCTGTCTCACTATATATATATATGTCAGTCTGTCTATATATATATATATGTCTGTCTGTCTCACTATATATATATGTCAGTCTGTCTCACTATATATATATGTCAGTCTGTCTCACTATGTATATGTCAGTCTGTCTCACTATATATGTCAGTCTGTCTCACTATATATATATGTCAGTCTGTCTCACTATATATATGTCAGTCTGTCTCACTATATATATGTCAGTCTGTCACACTATATATATGTCAGTCTGTCTCACTATATATATATATGTCAGTCTGTCTCACTATATATATATGTCAGTCTGTCTCACTATATATATGTCAGTCTGTCTCACTATATATATGTCAGTCTGTCTCACTATATATATATGTCAGCCTGTCTCACTATATATATGTCAGTCTGTCTCTATATATATATGTCAGTCTGTCTCACTATATATATGTCAGTCTGTCTCACTATATATATATGTCAGTCTGTCTCACTATATATATGTCAGTCTGTCTCACTATATATATGTCAGCCTGTCTCACTATATATATGTCAGTCTGTCTCACTATATATATATGTCAGTCTGTCTCACTATATATATATGTCAGTCTGTCTCACTATATATGTCAGTCTGTCTCACTATATATATGTCAGTCTGTCTCACTATATATATGTCAGTCTGTCTCACTATATATATATGTCAATCTGTCTCACTATATATATATGTCAGTCTGTCTCACTATATATATATGTCAGTCTGTCTCACTATATATATGTCAGTCTGTCTCACTATATATATGTCAGTCTGTCTCACTATATATATATGTCAGTCTGTCTCACTATTTATATATGTCAGTCTGTCTCACTATATATATGTCAGTCTGTCTCACTATATATATGTCAGTCTGTCTCACTATATATATATGTCAGTCTGTCTCACTATATATATGTCAGTCTGTCTCACTATATATATGTCAGTCTGTCTCACTATATATATATGTCAGTCGTCTCACTATATATGTGTCAGTCTGTCTCACTATATATATATATCAGTCTGTCTCTATATATATGTCAGTCTGTCTCACTATATATATGTCAGTCTGCCTCTATATATATATGTCAGTCTGTCTCACTATATATATGTCAGTCTGTCTCACGATATATATATGTCAGTCTGTCTCACTATATATATGTCAGTCTGTTTCGCTATATATATGTCAGTCTATCTGACTATATATATATGTCAGTCTGTCTCACTATATATATGTCAGTCTGTCTCTATATATATATGTCAGTCTGTCTCACTATATATATATGTGAGTCTGTCTCACTATATATATGTCAGTCTGTCTCACTATATATATATGTCAGTCTGTCTCACTATATATGTCAGTCTGTCTCACTATATATATGTCAGTCTGTCTCACTATATATATGTCAGTCTGTCTCACTATTTATATATGTCAGTCTGTCTCACTATATATATGTCAGTCTGTTTCGCTATATATATGTCAGTCTATCTGACTATATATATATGTCAGTCTGTCTCACTATATATATGTCAGTCTGTCTCTATATATATATGTCAGTCTGTCTCACTATATATATATGTGAGTCTGTCTCACTATATATATGTCAGTCTGTCTCACTATATATATATGTCAGTCTGTCTCACTATATATGTCAGTCTGTCTCACTATATATATGTCAGTCTGTCTCACTATATATATGTCAGTCTGTCTCACTATTTATATATGTCAGTCTGTCTCTCTATATATATGTCAGTCTGTGTCACTATATATATATGTCAGTCTGTCTCACTATATATATATGTCAGTCTGTCTCACTATATATATATGTCAGTCTGTCTCACTATATATATGTCAGTCTGTCTCACTATATATATGTCAGTCTGTCTCACTATATATATATGTCAGTCGTCTCACTATATATGTGTCAGTCTGTCTCACTATATATATATATCAGTCTGTCTCTATATATATGTCAGTCTGTCTCTATATATATATGTCAGTCTGTCTCAGTATATATATGTCAGTCTGTCTCACTATATATATATGTCAGTCTGTCTCACTATATATATGTCAGTCTGTTTCGCTGTATATATGTCAGTCTGTCTCACTATATATATATGTCAGTCTGTCTCACTATATATATGTCAGTCTGTCTCTATATATATATGTCAGTCTGTCTCACTATATATATGTCAGTCTGTCTCACTATATATATATGTCAGTCTGTCTCACTATATATATGTCAGTCTGTTTCGCTATATATATGTCAGTCTGTCTCACTATATATATATGTCAGTCTGCCTCACTATATATATGTCAGTCTGTCTCACTATATTTATGTCAGTCTGTCTCACTATATATATGTCAGTCTGTCTCACTATATATATGTCAGCCTGTCTCACTATATATATGTCAGTCTGTCTCACTATATATATATGTCAGTCTGTCTCACTATATATATATATGTCAGTCTGTCTCACTATATATATGTCAGTCTGTCTCACTATATATATATGTCAGTCTGTCTCACTATATATATATGTCAGTCTGTCTCACTATATATATGTCAGTCTGTCTCACTATATATATATGTCAGTCTGTCTCGCTATATATATATGTCAGTCTGTCGCACTATATATATGTCAGTCTGTCTCACTATATATATATGTCAGTCTGTCTCACTATATATATATATTTCAGTCTGTCTCACTATATATATGTCAGTCTGTCTCACTATATATATGTCAGTCTGTCTCACTATATATATATGTCAGTCTGTCTCACTATATATATATCAGTCTGTCTCACTATATATATGTCAGTCTGTCTCACTATATATATGACAGTCTGTCTCACTATATATATGTCAGTCTGTCTCACTATATATATGTTAGTCTGTCTCACTATATATATGTCAGTCTGTCTCACTATATATATATGTCAGTCTGTCTCACTATATATATATGTCAGTCTGTCTCCCTATATATATGTCAGTCTGTCTCACTATATATATGTCACTCTGTCTCACTATATATATATATCACTCTGTCTCACTATATATATATGTCAGTCTGTCTCACTATATATATATGTCAGTCTGTCTCACTATATATATGTCAGTCTGTCTCACTATATATGTCTCAGTCTGTCTCACTATATATATGTCAGTCTGTCTCACTGTATATATATATGTCAGTCTGTCTCACTGTATATATATATGTCAGTCTGTCTCACTATATATCCATGACAGTCTGTCTCACTATATATAAGTCAGTCTGTCTCACTATATATATGTAAGTCTGTCTCACTATATATATATGTCAGTCTGTCTCACTATATATATATATATGTCAGTCTGTGTCACTATGTATATGTCAGTCTGTCTCACTATATATATGTCAGTCTGTCTCACTATATATATATGTCAGTCTGTCTCACTATATATATGTCAGTCTGTCTCACTATATATATGTCAGTCTGTCACACTATATATATGTCAGTCTGTCTCACTATATATATATATGTCAGTCTGTCTCACTATATATATATGTCAGTCTGTCTCACTATATATATGTCAGTCTGTCTCACTATATATATGTCAGTCTGTCTCCCTATATATATATGTCAGTCTGTCTCACTATATATATGTCAGTCTGTCTCACTATATATATATGTCAGTCTGTCTCACTATATATATGTCAGTCTGTCTCACTATATATATATGTCAGTCTGTCTCACTATATATATATGTCAGTCTGTCTCACTATATATATGTCAGACTGACATATAGATATAGTGAGACAGACTGACATATATATAGTGAGACAGACTGACATATATATAGTGAGACAGACTGACATATATATAGTGAGACAGACTGACATATAGATATAGTGAGACAGACTGTCTCACTATATATATGTCAGTCTGTCTCACTATATATATGTCAGTCTGTCTCACTATATATATGTCAGTCTGTTTCACTATATATATATGTCAGTCTGTCTCACTATATACATATGTCAGTCTGTCTCACTATATATATGTCAGTCTGTCTCACTATATATATGTCAGTCCGTCTCACTATATATATATGTCAGTCTGCCTCACTATATATATGTCAGTCTGTCTCACTATATATATATGTCAGTCTGTCTCACTATATATATGTCAGTCTGTCTCACTATATATATATGTCAGTCTGTCGCACTATATATATGTCAGTCTGTCTCACTATATATATATGTCAGTCTGTCTCACTATATATATATGTCAGTCTGTCTCACTATATATATGTCAGTCTGTCTCACTATATATATATGTCAGTCTGTCTCACTATATATATGTCAGTCTGTCTCACTATATATATATGTCAGTCTGTCGCACTATATATATGTCAGTCTGTCTCACTATATATATATGTCAGTCTGTCTCACTATATATATATATATGTCAGTCTGTCTCACTATATATATGTCAGTCTGTCTCACTATATATATGTCAGTCTGTCTCACTATATATATATGTCAGTCTGTCTCACTATATATATATCAGTCTGTCTCACTATATATATGTCAGTCTGTCTCACTATATATATGTCAGTCTGTCTCACTATATATATGTCAGTCTGTCTCACTATATATATGTCAGTCTGTCTCACTATATATATGTTAGTCTGTCTCACTATATATATGTCAGTCTGTCTCACTATATATATATGTCAGTCTGTCTCACTATATATATATGTCAGTCTGTCTCCCTATATATATGTCAGTCTGTCTCACTATATATATGTCACTCTGTATCACTATATATGTCACTCTGTCTCACTATATATATATGTCAGTCTGTCTCACTATATATATATGTCAGTCTGTCTCACTATATATATGTCAGTCTGTCTCACTATATATGTCTCAGTCTGTCTCACTATATATATGTCAGTCTGTCTCACTGTATATTTATATGTCCGTCTGTCTCACTATATATACATGTCAGTCTGTCTCACTATATATAAGTCAGTCTGTCTCACTATATATATGTAAGTCTGTCTCACTATATATATATGTCAGTCTGTCTCACTATATATATATATATATGTCAGTCTGTCTCACTATGTATATGTCAGTCTGTCTCACTATATATATGACAGTCTGTCTCACTATATATATGACAGTCTGTCTCACTATATATATATGTCAGTCTGTCTCACTATATATATGTCTATCTCACTATATATATATGTCAGTCTGTCTCACTATATATATGTCAGTCTGTCTCACTATATATATGTCAGTCTGTCTCACTATATATATGTCTGTCACTCGCAATATATATATGTCAGTCTGCCTCACTATATATATATGTCAGTCTGTCTCACTATATATATATGTCAGTCTGTCTCACTTTATATATATGTCAGTCTGTCTCACTATATATATGTCAGTCTGTCTCACTATATATATGTCAGTCTGTCTCACTATATATATATTTCAGTCTGTCTCACTATATATATGTCAGACTGTCTCACTATATATATGTCACTCTGTCTCACTATATATATGTCAGTCTGTCTCACTATATATATATGTCAGTCTGTCTCACTATATATATATGTCAGTCTGTCTCACTATATATATGTGTCAGTCTGTCTCACTATATATATATGTCTGTCTGTCTCACTATATATATGTCAGTCTGTCTCTATATATGTCAGTCTGTCTCACTATATATATGTCAGTCTGTCTCACTATATATATGTCAGTCTGTCTCACTATATATATGTCAGTCTGTCTCACTATATATATATGTCAGTCTGTCTCACTATATATATGTCAGTCTGTCTCACTATATCTATATGTCAGTCTGTCTCACTATATATATGTCAGTCTGTCTCACTATATATATGTCAGTCTGTCTCACTATATATATGTCAGTCTGTCTCACTATATATATGTCAGTCTGTCTCACTATATATATCAGTCTGTCTCACTATATATATCAGTCTGTCTCACTATATATATCAGTCTGTCTCACTATATATATGTCAGTCTGTCTCACTATAAATATGTCAGTCTATCTCACTATATATATGTCAGTCTGTCTCACTATATACATATGTCAGTCTGTCTCACTATATATATGTCAGTCTGTCACTATATATATGTCAGTCTGTCTCACTATATATATATGTCAGTCTGTCTCACTATATATATATGTCAGTCTGTCTCACTATATATATATGTCAGTCTGTCTCACTATATATATGTCAGTCTGTCTCACTATATATATGTCAGTCTGTCGCACTATATATATGTCAGTCTGTCTCACTATATATATATGTCAGTCTGTCTCACTATATATATATGTCAGTCTGTCTCACTATATATATGTCAGTCTGTCTCACTATATATATGTCAGTCTGTCTCACTGTATATACATGTCAGTCTGTCTCACTATATATATGTCAGTCTGTATCACTATATATATGTCAGTCTGTCTCACTTTATATATATGTCAGTCTGTCTCACTATATATATATGTCAGTCTGTCTCACTATATATATATGTCAGTCTGTCTCACTATATATATGTCAGTCTGTCTCACTATATATATGTCAGTCTGTCTCACTATATATATGTCAGTCTGTCTCACTATATATATGTTAGTCTGTCTCACTATATATATATGTCAGTCTGTCTCACTATATATATATGTCAGTCTGTCTCACTATATATATATGTCAGTCTGTCTCACTATATATATATCAGTCTGTCTCACTATATATATATCAGTCTGTCTCACTATATATATGTCAGTCTGTCTCACTATATATATGTCAGTCTGTCTCACTATGTATATGTCAGTCTGTCTCACTATATATATGTCAGTCTGTCTCACTATATATATGTCAGTCTGTCTAACTATATATATGTCAGTCTATCTCACTATATATATGTCAGTCTGTCTCACTATATATATATGTCAGTCTGTCTCACTATATATATATGTCAGTCTGTCTCACTATATATATATGTCAGTCTGTCTCCCTATATATATGTCAGTCTGTCTCACTATATATATGTCAGTCTGTCTCACTATATATATATGTCAGTCTGTCTCACTATATATATATGTCACTCTGTCTCACTATATATATATGTCAGTCTGTCTCACTATATATATATGTCAGTCTGTCTCACTATATATATGTCAGTCTGTCTCACTATATATATCTCAGTCTGTCTCACTATATGCATTGTGTCCTTGAGCAAGATATTTTAATTCACATTGCTCCAATCCATTCAGCTCGAAAAAATGAGTTATGATGACACTGATGCCAAGCTGTGTTGTCATAACTCATGACTGGACTTTGCTTTTCCCTTGGACAACACCAGTATCAGGGGAGACTGGCATGCATCGGTAACTGCTGGTCTTCCATACAACATATCTCTTGCTCAGGCTGGTGCTTTGGAGAAAATCTTCAGAGGAAAATTTATGGTTAATCATGACTAAGGGGAGCCTCACATCCCACAAAACATAAACCACATCTGGGGGTTTTTAAGAACATTTATCTCAACTGGTGCTGTTGGTACAGAGTCCAAATCATTTTGCACTCCTTTAATCATTTTGCACTCCTTTAATCATTTGATACAAAACTTTCAGAAACTGGCACTATTTCTACAAAAGAAAAGATAGATAAAATAACGCAGTTGAAAAAATAAGTACTGAGTACTGGGGGTCAATATGATCTAATAAACCCTTGAAAACGATGCCCCAGCATAGCCACTGTCTAATGACTGAAATCAGTAAAAGAATATAAGAATTACTTAAACAGTGCAAACTATTCATGAGTCATAGCAAGGAGCGAGTAAATGCCAACTGCATGAGAACATTCTGTTGCCTGATTCTGATACATTAACGATTCTAGTGGGGTTTATAGATCCAGTAAACAAAGTTACTGATGTAATTAATATACATTAATTATATTTGCTCTAAAAATTAAACAGAAAAAATTAGTGTCATTTGATACTAATGTAAACACAGACACAGTGAAGTGACAAATGTATGTATCTGGATACAATATAATACTTCTCTCTCTCTCTCTCTCCCTCTCTCTCTCTCTCTCCTTCTCTCTCTGCTATGGAAACAGCAGTTGGAAGCAAGAGGACTGAGAGTGAACCTAGCTAAGACAAAAGTGTTGATGAGTAGAAAAGAGGACAAAACCTTGATTCCGTCAGGGAAATAGCCATGTTCGATATGCAGAAAAGGAACTGGCATAAATTCTATAAAATGCACACAATGCAGATCCTGGGTACACAAGAGATGTAGCGGGATAGCAGGCAAACTAACAGGTAGGGAGAAATATGTATGCAGTAGATGTACAGGGAAATTAGACAGCAGAAGTCGCATTGATAGACACATTTTTCAAATGCAAGAGGGCGCTATAGAAGTGGTGGATAGCTTCCGGTACCTAGGAGATCAGATTAGCATGGGAGGAGGGTGTTCCGAGGCCATAGTATCTAGAATAAGGACGGGTTGGAAGAAGTTTAGGGAGCTGCTTCCTCTGTTGACGAAGAAGGGTTTCTCCCTGCGTACGAAAGGCCGGTTGTATGATGCCTGTGTGAGGAGCGCGATGCTGCATGGGCAGCAACTGCAGAGGATATGCGACGGCTGGAGAGAAATGAGGCAAGCATGCTCCGTTGGATATGTCCGTTGTAAATGTGCATGAACGACCCAGCATAAATGTGTTGAGAGAGAAACTGTGTCTGAGAGGGATAGAATGTAGTGTACGGGAGAGGAGACTGAGGTGGTATGGACATGTGATGCGCATGGAGGATGACCGATGGGTGAAGAAGTGCCAGGAATTGCCAGTTGAAGGAAGACGTGGTAGAGGTAGACCATGAAAAACATGGGCGGAGGTGGTGAGAACAGACCTCAGATCATTGAAGCTCACGGTGGAGATGACAAAGGACTGTGCTGAATAAGACCCGTCCCACCCTTGCAAGCAGGGAAAAGCGGACGTAAAATGATGATGATGATGATGATGATATATATATATGTATATATGTATATATGTATATGTATATATATATATATATATATGTATATATATATATATCATCATCATCATCATCATCAACGTTTAACGTCCGTGTTCCACGCTTGCATGGGTTTGTACGGGGGTAGTCCCACTTGAGGCAAGAGTGATTGTCTTGCTCGCATAGGACTGTCTGGCAGGTTTTCTACAGTTGGATGCCCTTCCTAACACCAACCACATTTACAGTGTGGGTCTGGGAGGTTTTTACCGTGTTGCCTACACGGCCACATTACAGCGTGGACTGTGTGTTTTTTTGTCGTGACACCTACACGATCTCATTTGTTTCGGCCTGGATGGCGCGGCACCAACATAACTTTACATAGAACGGGGTGGTGTGGATGGGGTGGGGGTGGTGGCGGGACGGGGTGTATTTTGTTAGAGATGCCTACTGGCAAGGCGGGTCTTCTCTGTTACTGAGTACCGCCAAAGGTCTCGGTCCAGTGACATTGTCTTGGAGAGGTGTAAGTGTGTGAGGTCGGAGTTTATCAGCTCATCCCATGTTTTTCTAGGTCTGCCTATTCCGTGGCTACCGTCTATCTTTATTGCCCTGCACTTTGTTATACAGCTATCGACTTTCATGCGCATCACGTGTTCATACCAACGCAGCCTTCTCTCGAGTAAACAACATCTGATCCCTCTTATCTCTAATTTTTTCCTTAGTTCGTTTATGCTTTGCCGTTCACGTATATTACTGTTACACATCCAGCGGAGCATGCAAGCTTCGTTCCTCTCTAGTCTGCGTATATCCTCTGCACACAATGCCCAGGTCTCACTACCATGCAACATTGCTGTTCGTATGCAGGCATCGTACAACCTGCCTTTCATTTTTAGGGAGAACCCTTTAGCAGCTAATAGTGGTATAAGCTCTCTGAACTTTTTCCAACCAGTTCTGACTCTAGCTACAGTACTTTCAGAGCACCCTCCCCCACTGCTGATTTTATCGCCCAGGTAACGGAAGCTGTCCACTATTTCTATAGAACCCTCTGCGCAATTGAAAGAGCTAGTATTTCGTGGGCACTTGCTGCTACTTATTGCACCAGAACACCGGCCACATGTAAAATCTATGTTCTTAGTTAGCTTACCTGTGATCCCACTACATCTTTTATGCACCCATACTTTGCATTTAGGACATAAAATGGAGTTTCTACCTACGCCTTTCCTACACACCGAGCACGACCATTTCCCAGAAGGGACCACCGCCTTGTTTTCTTTCCTACAAACTAGAACTTTGGTCTTAGCCAGGTTAATTTTAAGTCCTTTTGACTCTAGGCCGTGCTTCCATGTTTGGAATTTCTTCTCTAGCTCGGCCATTGATTCCGCTATGAGTGTCAGGTCGTCTGCGTATAGGAGTTCCCTTGGGCATCCTGTCTTGAACTCCTCTGTTATAGCCTGAAGGGCAATAATAAATAGTAGGGGGCTGAGAACAGAGCCCTGATGGACGCCAACTTTTACGCTAAACTCTTCACTATATTCGTTGTTAATTCTAACCTTGCTGACTGTTTCTTTATACATGGCTTGTATAGCCCTCACAAGCCATTCGTCAACGCCTAGTTTTCTAAGAGCCCACCAGATAATGGAGCGGGGGACTCTGTCGAAGGCTTTCTCCAGGTCGACAAAAGCTAAGTAGAGGGGTTTACCTTTAGCTAGGTACTTCTCCTGTAGTTGTCGTACTATGAAAAGAGCGTCTGTGGTGCTTTTGCCCGACACAAACCCGAACTGCATTTCATCTAGGTCAATTCTCTCTCTGATTAGTTGCGCTATTACTTTTTCCGTGACCTTCATGACCTGGTCGATTAATTTAATGCCTCTATAGTTACTCCTATCTAGGGCGTCTCCTTTACCCTTATAACAGTTAACGATGATGCTGCTATGCCAGTCCTTCGGAACAACCCCATTCTGTACGACTTGGTTAACTATGCGGGTGACCATGGTCTGTCCCACCGTGCCAGATGCCTTCAGCATCTCAGCAACTATTTCCGAAGGCCCAGCCGCCTTACCCGTCTTCATATCCTTGATTGCCTTACTTATTATACTCCCCTCGACTAACACTGCTGGTCCCTCTATCGGGTCGATATGGGGGAGACTGTCTTTCTCCCATTTATTCTCCTCATTTAGTAGCCTTTCATAGTGACACTTCCAAGCTACCTTCTTATCAGTGTCGGTGATGGCAAGTATGCCATCATCGTTAAGTACACACTTCTCCCCGACAATATCACGGTTTTCCTTGACGCATTGCCTGGCAATCCTGAACACCTCACGTTTTTGGTCATCGCGTTGTAGAACATGCTTGAACTTTCTTTCCTCAGCTTCCCTTCTTGCTAAGTACACTTCTCTCCTGGCTTCCCTCCTGGCCACTTGATAGTCTACTCTACTTCCCCCATCCCGCCATACTTTCCAAGCCTGCTTTTTGGCCTTAATTGACCCCTCCACCCTACTGTTCCACCACCATGTTACTCTCCTCCTGCCTACAGGCCTGCTCCAGCCACAGACTTCGTCTGTCGCCAACAGCAGGTTTGCTTTCAGAAATTCCCACTGTCCCTCTATATTGTCCGATTCTAGATGCTCTTCCTTACTGTCGAAAGCATCAAGTAATATGCTTTGAAATTTATTTCTGGCTGTGAGGTCCTTTAGTTTCCATATTTTCCTCCTGAGGATAGTCCTCTTCTGCTGTCGAGTACGTCTCGTCCTGACTATGAGGTCGCTAATTATCAGTCTATGTTGGGAGGTGCATTTTTCATGGGGGAGGGATTTAGTGTTTACAACAGACACTCTGTCACGTCTTCTGGTAAGGATATAATCTACCTGGCTTGTGTGTTCCCCTGATCTATAGGTGATCAGGTGATTGTCACGTTTTTTGAAGTTAGTGTTACAGATAGTTAGGTTATTTGCATCACAGAATTCCAGGATTCTGGAGCCTTCCTCATTTCTAGTACCAAACCCATAGCCTCCATGGATTTCGTCGTAGCCGTCACAATGTTGTCCAACGTGACCATTTAGGTCGCCTGCAATAATTATATAGTCACGGTCAGATATTTGGGAGGTAGTTAGCAACAGTGTCTCATAGAATCTGTCTTTTATAGTGCCGGGCAGTCCGGATTGGGGTGCGCACGCAGATATTACTGTCACCGTAGTTCTATTGAGGACAAGTCTTATTTTAATTATTCTGTCGTTCACTCTATTTACGTCTATTATCTTATCTGCCCACTTTTCTGCTATCATGATTCCTACTCCACCCAGCCCATCGTCGTTTCCCACCCAGAAAAGCTTATAACATCGTTTTTTACCCTCAATGAATCTAGCAGACCCACCCCTCCACCTGGTCTCTTGAATACAACAAACATCGACCTCCTTACGTTCAAGCATTTCTACAACCTCGTTAGCGCGACCCTTTAGGGTGCCTACATTTATGGTACCAACTCTGAAGTTTTGGGTTGCGTTTGGAGGGTGGGGGTGGTGGGGGGCGGGGGGAGATAGGGTTACGTTAGCCATCCGCGGACGAAACAAAGAGGAGTGCTCGCATTCTCGTCCACGAGGTGAATTTGACTTTAACTTTGGCATTTTCGTTCTGAGCGTCCAGATTTTTCTCTCCCATCCACTCTCCAGGATTCCGCAGTCCGTCCATCCATCCATCATATATCGAAGGCAACCGGGCAAGCGATAGTATAGGCCTCTGGCTTATGATTGGTCCGCGTAATAATAATAATGGTGATGCGTGGGGGTGGGGGGGGGCTCTGGCTTATAATAATAATGGTGATGCGTGGGGGGGGGGCTCTGGCTTATGATTGGTCCACGTATTAAGTATGGTGGTGTGTGGGGGCGGGTGGTGTGTGGGGGCGGGTGGGAGGGGTGTGGGGTAGCTAGCTGGAAGGTTATGAATGTTTAACAAGCGATTTAACAAAAAGCAAAACTGCAAGATTTGTTCTGTTCAATACGACAAAAACACCGTATTTAAACCTTACACCGACAAAAACACCGTATTTAAACCTTAAATAGATAACAAAAAAATATATATATGTATATATATATATATATGTGTATATGTGTATATGTATATATATATATATATATATCATCATCATCATCATCATCAGCGTTTAACGTCCGTGTTCCACGCTTGCATGGGTTTGGACGGAGGTAGTCCCACTTGAGGCAAGAGTGATTGTCTTGCTCGCATAGGACCGTCTGGCAGGTTTTCTACAGTTGGATGCCCTTCCTAACACCAACCACATTTACAGTGTGGGTCTGGGAGGTTTTTACCGTGTTGCCTACACGGCCACATTACAGCGTGGACTGTGTGTTTTTTTGTCGTGACACCTACACGATCTCATTTGTTTCGGCCTGGATGTTGTGGCACCAACATAACTTTACATAGAACGGGGTGGCGTGGTGGGACGGGGGTGTATTTTGTTAGAGATGCCTACTGGCTGTAGTAGGTTTTACTATGTACTTAGGTAAGGCGGGTCTTCTCTGTTACTGAGTACCGCCAAAGGTCTCGGTCCAGTGACATTGTCTTGGAGAGGTGTAAGTGTGTGAGGTCGGAGTTTATCAGCTCGTCCCAGGTTTTTCTGGGTCTGCCTATTCCGTGACTACCGTCTATCTTTATTGCCCTGCGCTTTGTTATACAGCTGTCGTCTTTCATGCGCATCACGTGTCCATACCAACGTAGCCTTCTCTCTAGTAAACAACATCTGATCCCTCTTATTTCTAATTTTTTCCTTAGTTCGTTTATGCTTTGCCGTTCACGTGTATATATATTTATATATTTATATATATATATTTGTATGTATGTATCTATCTATATCTATATATATATATATATATATATATATATAACAAGTATACACATACATATAAACATTTTACATTGTGTCACAGGAAATCTGTGCGTGTGTGATTACGTATGTATATATATATGTGTGTGTATATATGTATGTATGTGTATATATATATATATATATATATATATATATATATGCATGTGTGATGTGATGTGTGTGCTTATGTAAATGTGTCTACATATATATATGTATATATGTATATATATATATATGTATATATATATATATATATATATATATATATATGAATCACTTCCTCCCTATGGACAACTGATGCTGCGCACCAGGTCGGAACACAGAAGAGCCGAACTCCCACTGTCATCGCCTCCATCTCTCTCGCCCTCCCCATCTCTCTTTATGGTGATCAAATGGGGTCCCATGTGTTGGCCTCCCCACAGCCCCGGTGGACAGGATGGAGAAGGTGTTTCCCCGGAGCCATTCCATCTCGGGAGGCTCACACCTGTGGCTGGCCAGCTTAACGCCTATGGTGGTAAGTAGGGAGGTAACCCTAGGGCCAAGGACACCAGAATTCTCCACTGCCAATGGCATGAACGCGAACCTGTCGGCGAGCGACCGGTACTTGGAGAGTTTGGCCTCCTCAGCCCGACCTGGGTCAGTCAAAGACTGCACCAGGTTGCAGCTGCAGAAAGTCTCGCCACAAGTGGCATCCCAGACGAGGGGTTTGCCACCACGGAACGAGAAGATGGTCATGCCATCTGACCTTTTGCCGTCCTCTCAGTCCAGCCCCACTGGCTTGAGCTGGGACGGGAAGCTTGCAGCATCCAAACCATGCTTTATGACTCGTTGAGGGCAGCATGGCGTGGAAGGCGGCTGGTACTATAGCGAGAGGAAAGTGGGTGGAGGCCAAAAGAGTACATGGTGGATCCGCAGTGACATTTGTGTGGATCGCAGATCTGGAGGCCAAGCCTCAGGGAAACTCTGATGTTCAGGCTATCATTGTCCAGCTGCGTGCCAGTGGAGAAGGAGGGTAAGGCATGGAGCCAGTCACTGCTGTGGGGCTGTGAGGCCATGCAAGAATGTGCAAAGCAGTGCTGGTCGAGCTGGCGCGCTAGCCTGTCTGAGGCCAGGCGCATTGGGCAGCATCCCAAATACTTTGGGGGGATTTGACATCAGCAGGAGGAAAGGGACATCTACTGGGCTAAGTCCAAGCCGGTCCCACGTTTCGCAGGTGACCTCATATTCTTCGATCACAGTAGGTTCCATTGTTTTTAAAAGAACCTTGTTGATGAGGACGCGGCATGAGTTTACCGATGAAAGAAACGCAGGCCAAGGCCACCATATTTAATGGGTAAGGTGGCCTGTTACCACCCAATGTCGTCAAACCTGACGTTACTTATCTCCTCAGCTGCTGTTCGGATACAAGTGTCGAGGTCAGTGAGGAGAGATGCGTGGCTGTTAGCACGGAGCGCTGCAAAGAGTATGGAGGAGTTTTGGCATGGCGAAACAGTTCCTCAACAGGAAGAGAGCTGGGTGGCCGTCAATCAAGCCCAGTTGCACATGAGAGTCTGGAGTTGTTGAAGCTTGGACCTGATGGTGGAGTGGATGGCTGGCAGGTGGATCGGTGACCCGAGGATGAGGATATCTTCTTTAGGGGTCACCTGTACCTGGTGGAGAATGGACCGCACGTCCGAGACGGAGGCTGCAAAGCTCTCAGCATCATAGTTGATATTCACCACCTCAGACTTGGACAAGTTGACCTGGAGGCTGATTGCTGCCCTGGCAGGAACCACCGATTGTAGGTCATGGCAGACAGTCTCCACAAGCCCACCCAACGTAGCATCATCCAGGTACCAAACGTTGAGAGGGGCTGTGATACTCCGGACGATGTGGTCTATACCAAGGGCAAACAGGAGGGGCGTCCAAAGGATCGCCCCTCCTGTTGGACCCAAGTGGCTGAAGGTATGACTGTATCAGCAGCAAGGAGCATATGATAGGTAGGCCAGTGGGTAGGCAGTGGGGGCTTGGCTGAGGCAGGCCTCGAGCAGATGGTCCCAGCATATGCAATTGAAGGCATTCCTCATGTCAACCTTTGTAATGAGGTGCCTGGAGTCCCTGGATGCCGTAATGAACTACAATTGGAGAAGGCATTGACTTGGTGGATGTTAATTCAAGAAAGACTTCGGAATTAACTGACTTCAACAATTGAAAGAACAATATTTGAGTGATGAATATCCTTGAAATCAAGTATCAACTGAAATGAGGAGGAGGAGGAGGACAGAATATGTCAAAGAAAATAATGGACTTGATGAAAGTTTTTATGGAATATAGAGTTGGCCAAACAGAAAGTAATGTATAGAATAGATATAGATCTGCATGTTGACAGAAATATGTCATTCTCTCAAGTGTAATCAAATTGATTATAATGAGAGAGTAAATTCATTCAATTGGCTTTTGATCTCTAACAATAAATGATTTGTAGTAATTCCAAATTGTTTTTAATTCTTTCTAAATTTTCTGTGATTAATTACAATTATTCCCATTAAATATAAAATTTGATTAACACAATTTTGATACACATGGGGAGACCAAGGAATTAATAAATCAGGTTAACCCTTTAGAAACCAAGCTTCCTGAAACTCCATTTAAAAAATTATAAATTCAAACCTTCAACTGAAATCTCATTATTACATCTTCTCTTCTTCTCCCACTTATTCCTGAGAAGGTCATGGGGCCAGAGTCCTCAAACACTCCTTCCAGCAGATCCTGTCAGAAGCCAACTGATCCGGCTGGATCCTAAAGTGAGACCAGCCAAGCTCATGGATGTTATCCAACCATCTTGCTCGGGGCCATGACAGTTAATATTAGGTTTCAGTAGTTAAATATTTGTCTTTTGTTATTAAGTTGGGGGCGAGATTGTGTGTGTGTGTGTGTGTGTGTTTTGTTTGTATATGTATGTGATTGTGTGTATGTGTGGTTTGTGTGTATGGTTGTAGTTTGTGTGTGTGTACATGGTTATGTGTGTGGTTGTCGTATTTTTGTATGAATGTATCTATATGTGTATTGGTTTTATAAAAATATCTTCAATATTAATTTGTTTTGTTACAAAAATCTATAGGTTACTCCAGCAACAATCTATAGGTTAATCAGTGACAAAAATGTATAGGTTATTACCCACTGACTAAAATCTTTGTATTGTTAATGGTGACAAAAACCTATAGGTTACAAATCAGTGACAAAAATGTACATAGTAAATAATTTTCTACTTTTGGCACAAGGCCAGCAATTATCCCAGTGTATTACTGGTACTTTATTTTATCGACCCTGTAAGGATGAAAGGCAAAGTTAACCTTAACAGGATTTGAAGTCAGAACGTAAAGGGCCATAACTCTATGCTGCAAAGCACGGTGTCCGACCTACCGATACTGCCAATCCACCGCAAAATGTACAGTTGATCTATTTTTTATTTTGTTTCTTAATGTTCTGTACTCTTGAGTCTCAAATAATCGCCCTAACCCCCATAGTTTTTCAGTGTGCCCCTCTGTTAATTTATTGTTGCTAATCTATCTCTGGCGGAATTTTATTTTAAGTGGTAGCATTCTTGTAACACTTAATTTTCCTTAGACATTAAAAAACATTGTACGTAACAAAAAAAAAGTGCATTACTAGAAATCCAATACATTATAAAATAAATAGGATGGGTTGAGGTCTCAATATGTAAACTAAATGACTAATTCTGGTTTTTTATAATATCAGCGGAAACAACCTAAAAAAGTTACTGAGCCACCCCCTCCCCAACACACACGTTATTTCAGACCCGACAGTATCTCATGAAATGAGATTAGCAAATATAAAACATAACAATGACTTTAAAAATTAGTCTTTACTTTCACAACAAACTGTTCACTAGTAAAGATACTATAAACATTTGAATTAACAAACACATTTTAAAATATATTCTTTGCTAAATATCATGATAGGATATTACGAGATAATACTGTATCTCTACAGCAATATAGAACTTTAACCTTCAAATGAATTATATCGCTCAGGCCTACTAAGATATGTTTTACTTATTGTTCAATACTTTACTTAATCTGGAAATTATCAACAAAAAAATTTGGCCAAAAGAATAGATCGTGTTTTTATATTTGATTTTTTTATGTTTTATCCTTG
Organism: Eledone cirrhosa; assembly: GCA_964016885.1. Lineage (NCBI taxonomy): Eukaryota > Metazoa > Mollusca > Cephalopoda > Octopoda > Eledonidae > Eledone > Eledone cirrhosa. The sequence goes on along the minus strand of CAXHJY010000264.1, from coordinate 74,971 downwards.
AACTATTTATATATATATATATATATATTGTTATACTTTGGGAGGGTCATGCTGCCAATAAAAACACACACACCTGTTGGTTTTCACTTCAATTTATTATAAATTTATGGTTGGTTGGTTCGATAGCAGGAAGGTTATTTATATATTGTCAAAACTCTTTTGTCACACATTCTGTGACCTGCTCAGTGACTAGGTTTATATTTTGTGTGTCTCTCCTTTGTTCTCTGTCCTCCACCATTTTGTTTTTGTGTTTTGTGTACTTAGTTTGCGCATGCGTTACATCCGGGTGTCATCATCATCATCACCGTTTTACGTCCATTCTTCCACGCTAGCATGGGTTAGACGGGTTGTCCTGTTGTGGGCAGTGTCTGGTCGGCTGACCATGCCTTGCTCATACAGGAACTGATTTTGGCTTGATTTCTACTGCTGGATGCCCTTCCTAACACCAACCTCATTTACAGTGAGTGCTGGGTGCTTTTCCGTGGCGCCTACACGTCCACTTTACAGTGTGGGCTGGGTGCTTTTTTGCCGTGGCGCCTCCACGTCCACCTTGCGGTGGGGGGTGTGGGGGGCATATTGTCTATATGCTTCAGCTTGTACCCATGGGAGGTCGGGTACTCTGTATTACTGCGTGACACCAGAGGTCACGGTTGTGTGTCATCGCCTTTGAGAGGTGTAATTGGGTAAGGTCGGCTTTTATCACCTCATCCCAGGTCATCTTGGGTCTCCCCACTCCGCGGTTTCCATCGACTTCTAGTGCTCTGCACCTTTTTATGCAGCTGTCATACTTCAAACGAGACACAAAATTCATCCAGTTTGACATAGAGAGTTACTATGTATGAATTACCTTACCACTCCTTACGGCCACCTTGGACTTTGCCGAAACACTCACACCCATCACTGACCAGGAAAGAAATATCATTCTCCACGCCAGGAAGACAGTCCTACTTTTCGACAACTCCAAGTGGATAAAGAGAGCTCCCGACTCCCCCTTCGACGTGAGTATGGGTGCGACGGAATCGGCCGAGGTTACAGATCTTATAGGATTATTCCTACTATTTAAACTCACCGAAATGTTTCCTGCATTCGGTGGTGGACTGTACCGAGATGATGGGCTCCTCACCCTCAAAGAGTACAATGCCAGTAGTACAGACCGGGTCCGTAAACAACTAATCATCTTCTTCCGGGACTGGGGATTTAAAATCACCCTACAAACGTCCCTAACCTGAGTTAATTTCCTGGACGTTACACTTAACCTAGAAAATGATCTGTACTACCCATACAGGAAACCAAACGACAACCTGCACTACATCCACCGCCGCTCTAACCATCCTAGAAACATCACCAATAACCTGGTTAAAAACATCTCCCGCATATCTCGTTTGTCCGCTAATGAGCAGATATTCAACGAACATGCGCTTCATTACAACCAAGCGGAGTGGCTTTCGGGAGGAAATATCCATATATCCAGCTTCGCTTAGCGGCACCAGCAAGCGACACCGCTGCTCACGCAACGTAACGTGGTTTTATCCTCCCCACAATGCCGAGGTGGCAACACCTATTGGGAAAATCTTCTTTAGGCTCCTCGAAAAACACTTCCCACTACAACACCGCTACCACAACATAATCAACAAAAACACCATCAAACTCTCCTACAGCACCACACCTAACTTCGCACAAAACACCGTCTCCTCAAACAACAAAAATCTCAACCCCTATGGAAGAAACAACCTAGACATCAGTGGAGAGTCCACCAGGAGGTGTAACTGCCCTGATAGATCTATGTGCCTCCTTAACAACAGATGCCGAGAACGTAACGTGATCTACCAGTGCAATGTGAGGACGGACACCTCCAACAAAGCTTATATAGGATTAACCGCTTGTGACTTCAAGATCCGGCTCTACCAACACCGACATACTTTCCGAAACCCGGTCCGGCAACATGCCACTACACTTTTGGGCCACATCTGGGACCGCAAAGATAATAATATACAATCTCACTTGGAGCTTACTGTCCAGAGCTAACTCTTGCACGGGAGGACGCTGTCCGTGTAACTTATGCTCGGAGGAAACATTACAAATGCTGTTTTCGAAGGACCAACTCCTAAACAAGAAAGACGAACTGGTAACTGCATGCAAACACAGATTGCGTAGGACTTACCTCACCCTCAAACCCCATAACGACCCGGGTGGGTAGACAAGGGCTGATACCCCCCACTTGCCGAATAAGTTAGAGGAAACCCCAGCTTACATAGGTAGACATACGTACTGCTTTTCTTTTCCTAAGTTTTCTTCTTCCCCCCGTCTCATCCTATCACTTCCTTCCACCCCCGATCTTCCTCCTAGTCTGTTTTTCCCCTTTTGTCTACCCCGATGCAGCCCATCGGTCCGCTATAGCCTCAGTACCCCCACCCCTGTAATTTTAAGATAGAATTGGCCGATTACGCTTTACTAACTATTTATAGCAGATGTGTTAGACCCCTGTATTTTGGTATCTTTTTTCTTACTACTTCAATTCTACAATTTCAAAATTTCTTATTTAGTATTTTCCATTCTCAACTTATTAACCTTTTCTATAGCTTTGGCCGTACAAGCAACACCTACTAATTAGAGCAGTTTCTAGACTCTACTGTTTTTGTTTGTTTTTTTATTCATTTCTCACTATCTAATTTTATATATATTTTTTTTTATATTTCTTTCTATTATTTTTTATTGTCTCCTACTCTCATCTGACTTACTTATTCTATAACCTCCCTCCTCCATTTTCCCCAGAACACTTTTTTGACTTTTCTTACACTATCCTTAGAATCTGCTGTATAGATTTCACTTTCAACGCTTGACCGGCTCCACTCACTCCCTCACTGTTCTACAGGCAAGTTCAGCCACCCCTACCTCCCACCAAATGCCATGATAGACTTATTTGTGTTTACAACAAATTTTGACCAATCCTCTCGACAACAACAATCTTCCCATATAAGGAAGTACCCCCTTGACAAGTTCTGCTATTTATTTACCAGGCTAAAAGTTTTAATTTAGTCCAGAAATAGCCGTCGAAACGGCTTGAGCTCTGCCGTCGGGGTCATATTTTTTCCTATATATATATATATATCAGTTATATGATGCATGGTAGTGAGACATGGGCAGCAAGCAGGGAAAAGCGGACATATGATGTTGATCATGATGATATATATATATAAATATATACATATATATGTATATATATCATCATCATCATTTTACGTCCGCTTTTCCCTGCTTGCAAGGGTGGGACGGGAACTGATTCTGGCTAGATTTCTACAGCTGGATGCCCTTCCTAACACCAACCTCATTTACAGTGAGTGCTGGGTGCTTTTTTGCCGTGGCATCTCCACGACCACTTTGCAGTGGAATGATATGGACCCCAGTCCCTATCATCTCATTTCTACAGCTGAGTAAACTGGAGCAATGTGAAATAAAGTGTCTTGCTCAAGGAAACAACACATCACCCGGTCTGAGAATTGAACTCACAACCTTTTGATTGCAAGCGATAAATATATATCAAATATATAAGAACCCTAGAGCAAATATTTATTAAAATAACAGATTAAAGTTTAAGCAAAGAATCGCTGCTTTCACCCTTAACAGGATCTTCTGAAACTAACAAAGTCAATCTGTAAACGTAGAAGTGGATATTTAAAAAAACGTTGCAACCGGAGGAAGACAGGAAGACGATACTTTGGTTCATGGTGACGTTCGCTGGCAAAGAACGGGAAAAAAACGAATAATACGTCATTAATAGGAGCGGTGAAAAACAATTACGCGCAAAGACAGAACCACGTTTATGGTATAAAAGAAGTCGTAGACTAATATTCTATTAGGTGGTTCATAGAGACGTTCTCTGGCAATGAACGAAAAAAAGGAAGATAATACGTCATATGTGGAGCATGGAGAACAATAGCACGCAAAGACAAAACCACGTAAATGGTATAGCAGAAGTCGTAGACTTTGTTAGTTTCAGAAGATTCCGTTAAGGGTGAAAGCAGCGATTCTTTGCTTAAACTTTAATCTGTTATTTTAATAAATATATATATATATATATATATATATATCACCCCACTCTCAAGAACGTGAAACTAATAAACCTTTGTTTGTACTGCCTCTCTGTTTTGTTCCCGTTCAATTTTTCACTATATATATATATATATATGGAATTTCTTCCATATATATATGGAAGAAATTCCCAGCCCGGAAGCATGGCCTAGAATCAAAAGGCCTTACAATTAACCTGGCTAAGACTAAAGTTCTAGTTTGTAGGAGGGAAAGCACCGGTCCCATCTTGGAAATGGCCATGCTCAGTGTGTGGGAAAGGAGTAGGCAGAAACTCCATTTTATGTCCCAAATGCAAAGTATGGGTACATAAAAGATGTAGTGCGATCACAGGTAAGCTAACTAAGAATATAGATTTTATATGTGGCCGGTCCTCTGGTGCAATAAGTAGCAGCAAGTGCCCACAGAATACTAGCTCATTCCATTGCCCAGATGGTTCTATAGAAATAGTGGACACCTTCTGTTACCTGGGTGACAAAATCAGCAGTGGGGGAGGGTGCTCTGAAAGTACAGTAGCTAGAGTCAGAACGGGATGGAAAAGTTCAGAGAGCTTATACCACTATTGGCCGCTAAAGGGTTCTCTCTAAAAATGAAAGGCAGGCTGTATGATGCCTGCATACGAACAGCAATGTTGTATGGCAGTGAGACTTGGGCATTGTGTGCAGAGGATATACGCAGACTGGAGAGGAACGAAGCTTGCATGCTCCGCTGGATGTGTAATAGTAATATACGTGAACGGCAAAGCATAAACTAACTAAGGTAGAAATTAGGAATAAGAGGGATCAGATGTTGTTTACTCGAGAGAAGACTACGTTGGTATGGTCACGTGATGCGCATGAAAGACGACAGCTGTATAAAAAAGTGCAGGGCGATAAAAATAGACGGTAGTCACAGAGTAGGCAGACCCAGAAAAACCTGGGACGACTTGATAAATTCCGACCTCACACACTTACACCTCTACAAGGTAATGTCACTGGACCGAGATCTTTGGCGCTACACAGTAATACAGAAGACCCGCTTTGCCTAAGTACAAAGCGAAACCTACAGTCAGTAGGCACCTCTAACAAAAATACACCCCCCTCCCCTTCAATGTAAAGTTATGTTGGTACCACAACATCCAGTCCGAAACAAATGAGGTCGTGTAGGTGTCACGACAAAAACACACAGTCCACGCTGTAATGTGGCCGTGTAGGTAACACAGTAAAAACCTCCCAGTCCACACTGTAAACGTGGTTGGTGTTAGGAAGGGCATCCAGCCGTAGAAAACCCGCCAGACAGTCTTATACGAGCAAGACAACCAATCTTGCCTCAAGTGGGAAAATTCCCATCCAAACCCATGCAAGCGTGGAAGATGAACTTTAAACGATGATGATGATATATATATATATATATATATATAATATATAAGAACAAAAGATGGTTAAAAGAGTTCCATGTATTTTATTATGCTCATTTCAAAAACAAAGATCATCATGCAATAATATTTGTGTTTTCATCAGATAAAATAGGAAGACATGATATGAAGGTTAAAAAACACTTGTGGATAGTGCAGTTTTAAATCAGCACTATCCACAAGTGTTTTTTAACCTTCATATCATGTCTTCCTGTTTTATCTGATGAAAACACAAATATTATTGCATGATGATATTTGTTTTTGAAATGCGCATAATAAAATACATGGAACTCTTTTAACCATCTTTTGTTCTTATATATTATGTATACTCCAGTCCTACAAACTGTAGAGTGCTTCTTATCCGATATCTGCATTGCTTTATTGTACTACAATAAAACTCACCTCCTACATATATATATATATATATATATATATATATAACAGCAGTTGGAATCAAGAGGACTGAGAGTGAACCTAGCTAAGACAAAAGCGTTGATGAGTTGAAAGGAGGACAAAACTCCGATTCCATCAGGGAAATGGCCATGTTCGATATGTAGAAAAGGAGTTGGCATAAATTCTATAAAATATACACAATGCAGATCTTGGGTACAAAAGAGATGTATGGGATAGGACACTATATTTGTAGGTGCTCCAATAACTCGACTGGAAAAAATGAGTTGTACCTGTATTTCATATAGCCAGCCTTGTCACACAGTTTGTCATTGAATCTTCTTAATAATTGCATGAAAGGTACATGTGTCTATGGAACACTTACATGTTAATTTCATGAGGAGGTTATACAGTTGATCAAATAACTAGAATACCCATTGTTGAAACTGATGAAGGACCAGCAATATGATATATATATATATATATTTAAAAGCTAAACAAGGTCCAATGAATACATCAAAGTATGAGTTTTACAATAGATTGGAAGCACTCAACTGAAAAAGGTTTTCCAGAGTTATTAATCATCATCATCATCATCGTTTAACGTCCATGTTCCACGCTTGCATGGGTTTGGATGGGAGTTTTCCCACTTGAGGCAAGAGTGGTTGTCTTGCTCGCATAGGACTGTCTGGCGGGTTTTCTACAGCTGGATGCCCTTCCTAACACCAACCACATTTACAGTGTGGGGCTGGGAGGTTTTTACCGTGTTGCCTACATGGCCACATTACAGCGTGGACTGTGTGTTTTTTTGTTGTGACACCTACACGACCTCATTTGTTTCGGGCTGGATGTTGTGACACCAACATAACTTTACATTGAAAGGGGCGGTGTCGATGGGGTGGGGGTGGTGGGACGGGGGTGTATTTTGTTAGAGATGCCTACTGACTGTAGTAGGTTTTACTTTGTATTTAATATTAATTCAAAATATTAACAAAATAGATATTCTTGTGATCAAGTATATTTTATTATATATTTTTCAGAGGTACTGAGTTAAGTTCAACAGTACGTCTTCAGATAAAATAAGATTCACTACCATGACTGAATCTTAACCATCTACTATGTCAGGGTATGTCATGCATCATCTTATTTTATCTGATGAGGACGTACTGTTGAACTTAACTCAGTACCTCTGAAATATGTATAATAAAATATACTTGATCACAAGAATATCTATTTTGTTAATATTTTGAATATATATATATATAGTTGTATGAGAGTGTTGTTTACCTTATTTGTTACGTTGTAGCTTCCTGATAATAAACAGGTCCTACCGACCCAAAGCACTCCACGCCAGTAGTTTATCCCAGGTAGGTGATATTCAGTGACAGAGTATTTATTTATGAAATATTGGTAGTTAAATCACCATAATTGTTTATTACATTATATATATATCTGTTACATGGTTATTCATGTGACTTCGTCAGATGCTTACGCAATCATTTGTGCAATTATATAATCATTGTGATATGTTGGTGGCAATGTATGTCCATCCAGTGGTGAAGTAGTTTGGCAAATGTCGTAAACATCTGATGAAGTCACATGAATAACCATGTAACAAATATTTATAATGCAATAAACAACTATGATAATTTAACCCCCATCTTAACTACCATTATTTGACACACGCACGCATGCGCGTGGTTAAGTTCACTTCAAAAGCATAAGGTTTTAGGTCCAATCTCACTTCATATTATTCTGGAAAAGTGTTTTTACCATATCTTTGGGTCCTCCAAAAACTTGTAAGTGAAATTCAGTTGATAGTAACTGTGTGGAAGTCCTTTGGATGGATTGTAGCTGTAATTCAAAAGTCCATTCTTGTCACATATTGTCTCATCATAATTTCCAAACAAAATCAATATAAGGGGGCATAAGTTAGTGGAATACTCAACCACTTATAAGAGTTGGGTGATCCATCGTCAATATTAAAATATCGATTATGGTGATGATGTTTGGCTAATATGCCAAAATAAAGACAAACAGGATTTGACTTAATAAATAAATAAATGTTCTAATTTTTCTGTATACATAAGAAATTGTATTAAATCTGACAACTTTGTTGTCTAAATCCTCTTTTAAATAGAACAGGATATGTTTATTGAGAGACAGGAAAAAGTAAAGTTTCTCCTTCGAGCTGTGAAAAATTGAGTACTAGAATTTTAGAACAAATATTGCTAGCTTTATGATTAAGAAGTTTGGCTTTTAAACCACATGATTCAGATTTCAATTCCTCTGTGCAGAACCATAGACTTTGGTTAACCAATGTCTTGCCACTCTAATTTGGTAAGCAGAAACTGTATGGAAGCCTCTCCCTTCCTCCCCTTTCTCTCTCTCTACCTCACACACACATACATGCAACATGCCCACAGACATATCATCATCATCATCATCATTTTTATTTTTGTTTTTCCATGATTGCCTCAGTTGGATGGGTACTTTTCAGTGCAGCATATCTCCACTCGCCATGTTGCTTCGTCAAGCTGCTTTGCTTCGGATTCAACGATATAGTGGTGCAACCATAAACAGCTAAGCTATAGAGTGTGAAGTTACTGTGTAGAGTTGGGAAATGGTGGAGATGGAGTAAATGTTATTCAACATTGATGGTACAACAGCCGCGGCACTGAGTGCCATGTGCATAAGAGATACAAGCACACATGGACGTGAGCCCTGGAATGTGTATTGGTGGCATGTGCACATTCATGTGCATGCATCAGACAGTGTATCATTGATGGTTATGTGTACAGAGATTGATGTGTGTTGGGTGGTATATACGGATGTTGTAAATTTGGGTGTGTATTGTGTGGTGGTTGGAGTTGTATGTGTGTGGTTGTGTGGGAGAGCAAGGATAAAGGGAAGTTATAGGAATTGTTAGGGGGGAATTGAGTTCAATCGGAAAAGTAGTTCCAAGGTGGAAAATTCAATTCTGCTCAGTACTAGTGCAAATGGCTGTGGATCCATGGTGCAAAATGAGGCCTAAGGCAGTGAGGTGTTGAGTATATGTATATACACTTACATATGTACACACACACATACACATGGCTGACTAACATGTTCATGCTCTTTATCCAAAAGTATTTGTTATGTTTCTTCTTCTCACTCTTTATCTTTCTGTTTCTTTTTTTAATTTCTTATTATTCTATCTTCTGATTAAGGACTAGTGTCTAAAACGTTAAGACTGGAGGGGTGGGTGTAGATGTGGTGTATACTAGAGGCCACAAGATGTTGTTACATCCTGTGCTGGTGGGTGGGTTTTCTGCAGCACTGCTTAACACCAGATATCTCATTCCTGTGTCATTATTGCCTTTGAGAGATGAAATTGTGTGAAGTTAGCTTTTATTGCCTTTTCCATAACTTCCATCAACTTTGAGTGCACTGTTTCTTTTTATATAGCTGTCATCCTACAAACACATCACATGTCCATACCAACACAATCTCCTCTCCAGCATACTGCATTTGATCCCTTTTATACCTAATTTCTCTCTCAGTTCATTCACTTACTCTTTGCTGTTCATGTATATTATTATTACACTTCCATCAGATCATGGAAGCTTCATTTCTTTCCAATCTTCTCAGATCTTCTGCACACAGTGCCCAGGTCTCACTGCTGTGTTACATTGCTCTTCATATACACATATCATACAATCTACTCTTCATATACACATATCATACAATCTACTCTTCATATACACATATCATACAATCTACTCTTCATTTTTGTAGTTAGTACCGGTAGTAGCCCCTGAACTTTTTCTAACACATCCTCTCTCTAGCTTATATATATATATATATATATATATGGGGGGGGGGGGGGGGTCATTTGTGTGTGTGTTTATTTGTGTGAGTGTGTGTGCACATGAATATGCTAATTACATTATTTAATTATAGTTGATGATGATGATATAGGAAATATTTTGGATGCATGTGACAGAATGTTTTTCACCAAACCCAACCCACGACCTAGTTTGGATTCTTAATCAGACTTATGTCTTCATGAAAAAGAAACAACAAAAAACAAAAAAAAGCAATTTAAAACAAATATAATGCTACTAGATCTCTACATAGCTTCCAGTTGACTAAGGCTTTTGTAAGTGAAATAAGGTTGGTAGAAACTATCTGCTATGTTGTTACAACTCAAACCTATGTAGGTTTAGCTGGCCTCATACAAAGTATCTCATAGGTTTCTTGGATGTTTTAATGATAGAAAGCCCAGACCTACCATATTGTTGTTTTTACAGTTCACACCTATGTAGGTTTAGCTCGTCTCCTACAAGGTTATATATCATAGGAGGTTTCTTGGGTGTTTTAATGATAGGGACCCCAATCTTACCTTGTTGTTACAGTTCACAGCTATCTAGGTTTAGCTGGCTCCCTACAAGTTCTATCTTAGAGGAATTTTCTTGATTATTTTAATGATAGGGACCCCAGTCCTATCATGTTGTTGCTATAACTCTCACCTATGTCGTTTTAGGAAATCATCAAGGCTTTCCTAATGATTTCCTTCGAATAAAACAGTTCTAGTCCTGTAGAAGCCATTTCTATATTATATATTGTACACACTCTATTATGTATTGAGTACCTTACTGTGGTTACTCCTGATTGAACCCGGGATAAACACACACACATGTATGTATGTATGTATATGTATGTATGCAAACTATGGGTACACAAGAGATGTAGTGGGATCTCAGGCAGGATAACAAAAAAACGTAGGTTTTACATGTGGCTGATGCACAGGGGCAGTAAGTTGCAGTAGCTCTCAGGATACAAACACCTTTAAATATCCATATGGAGCTCTGTAGATATAGTAGATAGTTTGTTACCTGGGTGACCAAATTAGCAGTGGAGAAGGATGTTCCAAAAGCACAGTAGCCAGAGTAAGAACGGGTTAAAGGAAGTTCAGGGAGTTACAACTGCTGCTAATTAAAAAGGTGTTCCCCTCAAAACAAAAGGCAGACAGTATGATGCATGTATATGAAGAAGAATGTTGGACAGCAGCGAGACTTGGGTACTGAAGACCTGTTAAGATTGGAAAGAAATAAAGATTCCACACATTGATGGATGTGCAATACATGAACAGCAAAGCTTAAATGAACTGAGAGAGAAACTAGACATAAGAGGGATCAGATACAGTGTGCAGGAGAGGAGATTATATTGGTATGGACTTGTGATACGTATGAAGGATGACAGCTGTATAAAAAGGTGCAAGCCAAGGAAGACGTGGGATGGGGTGATAAAAGCTGACCTTGCACAATTACATCTCTCTATGGTGATGAGACAGGACCGTGATCTGTGGCCTACATCTAGTATGCACCACCTTCCTATCCATCACTCCTCCCCCATATTTGCTTCCCCAATTCCCATGCATCTTCCCCACCCCACCCACAAGTCCCCAACACATACCATAAAGTGGTCATCCTTGAACCACAACAAAAAGCACCCAGTCCACACTGTAAAGTGGTCATGTAGGTGTCATGACAAAAAGTACCCAGTACACACAGTAAATGTGGTTGGCATTAGGAAGGGCATCCCACCATAGAAACACAGCCAAAATTAGTTCTGTGTGAGCAAAACACAATTCCCGACCTGGATCTCTCGCAATGTGACACCATATTTGATTAGATGAATTTTACTAATACATCGTAACCAGTAATACTTTATATACGTTATATACATTATAAAACTCTTTTTTAAAAGAATTGTCCCTCTTATTTTTTCAATAATGTCATCTTTTCAATAATTGTTTCTACTTTTGGCACAAGGCCATCAATAACCCAGTACATTACTGGTACTTTATTTTATCGACCCTGTAAGGATGAAAGGCAAAGTCAACCTCGGTGGGATTTGAACTCAGACCGCAAAGGGACGTAACTATGCTGGAAAGCATGGCGTCCGACCCTCTACCGATACTGCCAATCCACCGCCCTTCTTTTCAATGATGTCATCTTTTCAATAATGTCACTTTGACGAATCAAAGAAAGGGAAAAAAGAAAAACAGACCCTAAAATATATTTTCCGTGCTATTTCCAACTTCACCTTCTCTCTCTCTCTCTCTCTCTCTCTCTCTCTCTCTCTCTCTCTCTCTGTCTCTCTCATTATATATAGATATATATTATTGTTATATTTGGGGAGGGTCATATTATTATAATATTGCCAGAAATAATAATAAAAACACACTCACTGTGACATCATCAGTGGTACTATTATGTTTCCTCCCGTTCTATTGTATTGTCTACGCCATTTTTATTAATGTATTTATTTATTCTTGCCTCTGTGTCACAGATGTGTGACAAAATAACTTTGACAGACTATATATATATATATTTATATCCGTATTTTTAACCGCTGATCAATCAGTAATAAACATTGATTGCCAGTTAAATTAACTATAGCGATATAAAAGATACAGAAGCGAAAACCAACGAAACAGTGAGTGTGTTCTGTTATTTCTGGCAATATTACAAAAATATGACCCTCCCCAAGTATAACAATATATATATATATATATATTGAGAGAGAGAGAGTGAGTGAGAGAGAAAAGGTGAAGTTGGAAATAGCACGGAAAATATATTTTAGGGTCTGTTTTTCTTTTTTTCCCTTTCTTTGATTCGTCAAAGTGATATTATTTAAAAGATGACATTGAAAAAATAAGAGGGACAATTATTTTAAAAAAGAGTTTTATAATGTATATAACGTATATAAAGTATTACTGGTTACGATGTATTAGTAAAATTCATCTAATCAAATGTTGAGTAGTACAATTAAAAAGAATTAAAAACTAAAAATTAAGAGGTAAGTTTTTTTCACCTTCCTTGTTGAGAAAGAGACTGGAGAACTCTGTCACCACTGTTTTTTATAGAACCTTACTTCCCTTTTCTAATATACACATACACATTGACACACACACACATATATATACATATACATATATATATATATTATCATCATTTCCATTTAACGTCAATTTTTCCATGCTTGCATGGGTTAGACAGGGTTGTCCACATCGGGAGGCATATCTGGCCATGTAGCGCACCTTGCTCTGGCAAGGACTGTAAATTTGGCTGGGTATTTTACAGCAGGATGCCCTTCCTAACATCAACCATGTTTACAATGTGGAACTGGATGGTTCTGTTATGAGGAGGGACAGGCCAGTTGGCTGCGCCGATCCCGTCTCGCAATGGAATCATCATCATCATCATCATCATCATCATCATTTTACGTCCGCTTTTCCCTGCTTGCAAGGGTGGGACGGGTCTTATTCAGCACAGCATCTCTCCACGTCACGGTCCTCCATCATCTCCACCGTGAGCTTCAGCAATCTGAGGTCTGCTCTCACCACCTCCGCCCATGTTTTTCGTGGTCTACTTCTACCATGTCTTCCTTCAACTGGCATTTCCTGGCACTTCTTCACCCATCCGTCATCCTCCATGCGTATCACATGTCCATACCACCTCAGTCTTCTCTCCCGTACACTACATTCTATCCCTCTCAGACACAGTTTCTTTCTCAACACATTCATGCTGGGTCGTTCATGCACATTTACACTGCACATCCAACGGAGCATGCTTGCCTCATTTCTCGTCAGCCATCGCATATCCTCTGCAGTTGCTGCCCAAGTCTCACTACCATGCAGCATCGTACTCCTAACACAGGCATCATATAACCGGCCTTTTGTACCCAGAGAGAAACCCTTCTTCGCCAGCAGAGGAAGCAGCTCCCTAAACTTCTTCCAACCCGTCTTTATTCTAGATACTATGGCCTCGGAACACCTCCCTTTCCATGCTAATCTGATCTCCTAGGTACCGGAAGCTGTCCACCACTTCTATAGCGCCCTCCTGCATTTGAAAAATGTGTCTATCAATGCGACTTCTACTGTCTAATTTCCCTGTACATCTACTGTATACATATTTCTCCCTACCTGTTAGTTTGCCTGCTATCCCACTACATCTCTTGTGTACCCAGGATCGGCATTGTATGCATTTTATAGAATTTATGCCAGTTCATCATCATCGAACATGGCCATTTCCCTGACGGAATCAAGGTTTTGTCCTCTTTTCTACTCATCAACACTTTTGTCTTAGCTAGGTTCACTCTCAGTCCTCTTGCTTCCAACTGCTGTTTCCATAGCCAGAATTTATTCTCTAGCTCCTCTACTGATTCTGCTATAAGAACCAGATCGCCAGCATAGAGAAGTTCCCATGGACAGCCAGTCTTAAACTCCTCTGTTATGGCTTGGAGGACTATAATGAACAAGAGCGGTCTGAGGACCAAACCTTGATGTACTCCTACTTGTATCTGGAATTCCTCACTAAACTCCATTCCTACCCTGACTTCACTGACAGCACCCCTGTACAAAGTTTGCACTGTCCTCACAAGCCATTCCTCAATACCTAGTTTCCTTAGGGACCACCAGATGACAGATCGGGGTACCCTATCAAAGGCCTTCTCTAGGTCAACAAAGGCTAAGTATAGTGGCCTATTCTTCTCTAAGAACCTCTCTTGTAATTGTCTCACCAAGAAGAGAGCATCTGTTGTACTCTTCCCACGAACAAAACCAAACTGCATCTCATCTAGTTTGACCCTTTCTCTAATTAGTTGTGCTAAAATCCTTTCTGCCACTTTCATAACCTGATCCATCAGTTTTATACCCCTATAATTGCTCCTCTCCAGAGCATCTCCTTTACCTTTGTAGCAATTGATGAGGATACTGCTGCACCAGTCTTTGGGTATGACACCACCATTTATAGCCTGATTGATGATGCGTGCAACCAGTTTAGTGCCTACGTCCCCTGATGCCTTCAGCATCTCAGCAACTATCCCCGATGGTCCAGCAGCCTTACCATTTTTCATTTCCTTAATTGCCTCTTGGACCATATATTCGTCAATCTCAATAGCTGGTCCCTCTGCCGAATCTACTGAGGGTAACTTCTGTCTCTCCCATTCGTTCTCCACATTCATCAGTCTCTCATAATGACATTTCCAGGCCTCCTTTTTCTGATCATTCGTGACACTAAGTACACCGGCATCATTCCAGACAGATTTATCTCCAACAACATCCTGATTTGCATTGACACACTGCCTTGCAATGTGGAACACTACACACCTCTGATCTTCCCGTCGAAGAACATTGGCAAACCTCCTACTCTCAGCCTCCCTGCATGCTAAATACACCTGACGTCTAGTTTCTCTCTTAGCGGCTGTATATCCTTCTCTACTCCCACCCTTTTTCCAAGCCTTCCATGCTAGTCTTTTGTCTCTAATGGCCTTATCTACTGTGCTGTTCCACCACCAGGTCACTCTGTCTGGTTGGAGCTCTGCTCCAGCCACAAGTTTCATCAGTAGCCTGCAGTAAGTTGTCACGTAAGAAATTCCAGTTATCATCTATGTCATACGTCTCTAAATCGTCTTCTTTTTCGTCATATACATCTTGAAGGGCTTTCCTAAATTTAGTGAAAGGTCTTTTAGCTTCCAGACCTTTCTTCTCCACACCTTCCTGTATGTCTCATTCCGTCTCTTGCTTACTGAGATATCACTAACGACTAACCTATGCTGTGGGGTACATTCTTCGCCAGGGTATGCCTTAGTATTTGACACCATCTGCCTGTCCTGCTGCCTAACTAGTAAGAAGTCAATCTGGCTTATGTGCTCGCCTGATTTGTAGGTTATTAGGTGATTGGCAGGTTTCTGGAAGTTAGTGTTGCAAATGGTTAGTGCACTTGCATCACAAAATTCAAGAAGTCTCACTCCTTCATTTCTTGAGCCATAACCGTGCCCACCATGTACCTCAGTGTAACCATCCTGGAACTGTCCAACATGACCATTGAAGTCCCCTGCTAGCATAACGATGTCTCCGTCCTCTGTCATTGCGGCTGTTTGTAAAAGTTGCTCGTAGAAGCAGTCTTTCTCTTCTTTGCCTAGGCCTGCTTGGGGAGCATAGGCAGAGATGATTGTCAGTAGTCTCCTGCCTACAACTAATCTAAGCTTAATTATTCGATTATTAACTCGAACTACTTCTATTGTCTTATTGATCCATCTCTCAGCCAGGAAAATGCCTACTCCCCCTAACCCATCATCCTTACCTACCCAGAAAAGCTTATAACTAAGATGTTTGCCTGCGATTAGTCTTGCAGAGGCACCTCTCCATCTCACCTCTTGCATGCAGCACATATTCACCTACCTTCTCTCCAGCATCTCCGCTATTTCAGCAGATCTACCTCTGAGAGTGCCAACATTAAGTGTTGCAACTCTGAGATGGGACGTCTTCATATTTTGTTGTTCCTATCTACTTGTTGCTGTGCTCATAATTGTTTTGGCATTGATACACTGGTTGGATGCCCTTCCTAACACCAGTGCCACATTACAGCATGGACTGGGTGCTTTTATTCGTGCCACCAGCACTAGAGAGGATGTCTTACTGGACTCATGGGCTATCTCTACCCTCCATTTTACAGCATGGTCATAACAAAAAAAAAAAATATTTATGTATATATATATGCACATAGCTTAGTGGTTAGAGCATTGGCCTTGCAATCGAAAGGTTGTGAGTTCAATTCTCAAACTGGGTGATGTGTTGTTTCCTTGAGCAAGACACTTTATTTCACATTGCTCCAGTTTACTCAGCTGTAGAAATGAGATGATAGGGACCCAAGTCCTTATGATTCCACTGTAAAGTGGTCGTGGAGCTGCCACGGCAAAAAAGCACCCAGCACTCACTGTAAATGAGGTTGGTGTTATGAAGGGCATCCATCTGTAGAAATCAAGACAGAATCAGTTCCCGTCCCACCCTTGCAAGCAGGGAAAAGGGGACGTAAAATGAAAATGAAATGAAAATAAATGTATATATGTATGTATATATGTATATATATATGTATATATGTGTGTTTATATGTATATATGTGCATATGTATATATGTTAGCAGGTGACCATGTCTTGCTTATAGAGAACTGTTTCTGGTTTGGTTTCTACAGCTGGATGTCCTTCGTAATGCTAGTGTGGACTGGGTGTTTTATATCATAGCACCAAAATAACCAACTTATAGGTTGGACTGGGTGCTTCTTCATCGTGTCACCAGCACAACCATCTTAATGGTTGCTTTGGGTACTTTTTGTTGTGTCACCAACATGACCACCTGACATGGTGGACTGTGTGCTTTTTTGTTGTCACCAACATGATGGATCTGACTACCAACTGAGTCCATTGTGAAGATTGCTCCGCCGACCTCCCTTAGAAGGGAAGGATAGTCAGTTTTTATCTGCCTGGTGGCCAAGGCGAAAGAAGTTGTGTGGTGGACGTGTTTGAAGAGGTTGAAGACAGCCAATTTCCTCTTTGGCGAAGCCCTGATTAAATTTTTCTGATTTCACTTGAAGAGGAAAATTTGGATAGAGAGGAAAGTGTTGTCTTCCTTCCAGTTTGTTGAAAGGTGGGTGAGAGTGGCAAGCATGGTCTGTGTGAATGGGCCTGCCTTCAGCATATGTCTGTAGATTGGAGTAGAAAGACTGGTAGAGGGCACTTTGCCCTAGTGGACAGGGTGACTGATTTTTGTGGGATTTTTAGATGAGTGATCCTGTGAACCCTGTGTGGCTAATAAAGAAATTATTATTATTATTATTTTCATTATTATTATTACTATTATTATTATTGCGGGCGGTGGATTGCCAGAAACGGTAGAGCATCAAACACCATACTTTGTAGCACAGAGTTATGGCTCTTTATGTTCTGTGTTCAAATCCTGCTGAGGTTAGCTTTGCCTGTCATCCTTACAGGGTTGATAAAATAAAGCCCCAGTAATGTACTGGGGTCGATTTAATTGACTTTCGCCTCCTCCAAATTTCTGGCCTTGTGGCTATAGTAGAAACAATTATTATTATTGACAGTTATTCTGTCTTTATACAACTATTAGTTTCACCCTGCATTTATATTGATCTTCAGATAATGTATAATTTATATTTTACAATTATATAAATATTTATTTTTTTTTTTTTTTAAATTGAAAAGGAAATAAATACAATTTTTTTAAATTTTTATTTTTCATTAAAATTTAAAAACTTATTGAAAGTCCTTTAGGCGAAAGTAATTTGGAATTTTAATGTAGCTTTTAAATCAAATTTGACATGAGCATTAATTAGCACATATAAAAATGAAAATTTAGTTTATTACATCATTGCCAGAGACAATTTATACATATTTTATATCTATCTATCTATATATATATTACATATCATTCTAATATCTTTACCAGATGTAATCTATTGTTAAAATTGTCATATTATTATCATATCTTCTGATATATCATTGTCATATCGTCTGATATATTATTGTCATATCTTCTGATATATTATTGTCATATCGTCTGATATATTATTGTCATATCGTCTGATATATTATTGTCATATCTTCTGATATATTATTGTCATATCTTCTGATATATTATTGTCATATCGTCTGATATATTATTATCATATCTTCTGATATATTATTATCATATCTTCTGATATATTATTGTCATATCTTCTGATATATTAATGTCATATTGTCTGATATATCATTGTCATATCTTCTGATATATTATTGTCATATCGTCTGATATATCATTGTCATATCTTCTGATATATTATTGTCATATCGTCAGATATATTATTGTCATATCTTCTGATATAACGTTATCATATCGTCTGATATATCATTGTCATATCTTCAGATATATCATTGTCATATCTTCTGATATATTATTGTCATATCTTCTGATATATTATTATCATATCTTCTGATATATTATTGTCATATCTTCTGATATATTATTGTCATATCTTCTGATATATCATTGTCATATCTTCCGATATATCATTGTCATATCTTCTGATATATTATTGACATATCTTCTGATATATTATTGTCATATCTTCTGATATATCATTGTCATATCTTCTGATATATTATTATCATATCTTCTGATATATTATTGTCATATCTTCTGATATATTATTATCATATCTTCTGATATATTATTGTCATATCTTCTGATATATTATTGTCATATCTTCTGATATATCATTGTCATATCTTCCGATATATCATTGTCATATCTTCTGATATATTATTGACATATCTTCTGATATATTATTGTCATATCTTCTGATATATCATTGTCATATCTTCTGATATATTATTATCATATCTTCTGATATATTATTGTCATATCTTCTGATATATTATTGTCATATCTTCTGATATATTATTGTCATATCTTCTGATATATTATTGTCATATCTTCTGATATATCATTGTCATATCTTCTGATATATTATTGTCATATCTTCTGATATATTATTGTCATATCGTCTGATATATTATTGTCATATCGTCTGATATATTATTGTCATATCTTCTGATATATCATTGTCATATCTTCTGATATATTATTGTCATATCTTCTGATATATTATTGTCATATCGTCCGATATATCATTGTCATATCTTCTGATATATTATTGTCATATCTTCTGATATATTATTGTCATATCGTCTGACATATTATTGTCATATCTTCTGATATATCATTGTCATATCTTCTGATATATTATTGTCATATCGTCTGATATATTATTGTCATATATTCTGATATATTATTGTCATATCTTCTGATATATTATTGTCATATCGTCTGATATATCATTGTCATATCTTCTGATATATTATTGTCATATCTTCTGATATATTATTGTCATATCGTCTGATATATTATTGTCATATCTTCTGATATAACATTATCATATCTTCTGATATGTTATTGTTATATCTTCTGATATATCATTGTCATATCTTCTGATATATTATTGTCATATCGTCAGATATATCATCGTCATATCTTCTGATATAACATCATATTTTCTGATATATCATTGTCATATCTCCTGATATATTATTGTCATATCGTCAGATATATTATTGTCATATCTTCTGATATAACATTATCATATCGTCTGATATATCATTGTCATAACTTCAGATATATCATTGTCATATCTTCTGATATATTATTGTCATATCTTCTGATATATTATTATCATATCTTCTGATATATTATTGTCATATCTTCTGATATATTATTGTCATATCTTCTGATATATTATTGTCATATCTACTGATATATTATTGTCATATTGTCTAATATATCATTTTCATATCTTCTGATATATCATTGTCATATCTTCTGATATATTATTGTCATATCTTCTGATATATTATTGTCATATCTTCTCATATATTATTGTCATATCTTCTGATATATTATTGTCATATCTTCTGATATATTATTGTCATATCTTCTGATATATTATTGTCATATCTTCTGATATATCATTGTCATATCTTCTGATATATCATTATCATATTTTCTGATATATTATTGTCATATCGTCTGATATATTATCATCATATCTTCTGATATATCATTGTCATATCGTCTGATATGTTATTGTCATATCTTCTGATATATTATTGTCATATCGTCTGATATATTATATCTTCATATATATTTTCGTCATATCTTCTGACATATCGTTGTCATATCTTCTGATATATCATTATCATATCTTCTGATATATCATTATCATATCTTCTGATATATCATTGTCATATCTTCTGATATATCATTGTCATATCTTCTGATATATTATTGTCATATCTTCTGATATATTGTTGTCATATCTTCTGATATATCATTGTCATATCTTCTGATATATTATTGTCATATCGTCAGATATATCATTGTCATATCTTCTGATATATTATTGTCATATCTTCTGATATATTATTGTCATATCGTCTGATATATCATTGTCATATCTTCTGATATATTATTGTCATATCTTCTGATATATTATTGTCATATCGTCTGATATATTATTTTCATATCTTCTGATATATTATTGTCATATCTTCTGATATATCATTATCATATTTTCTGATATATTATCATATCTTCTGATATATCATTGTCATATCGTCCGATATATTATTATCATATCTTCTGATATATCATTGTCATATCTTCCGATATATCAGTGTCATATCTTCTGATATATTATTGTCATATCGTCAGATATATCATTGTCATATCTTCTGATATAACATCATATTTTCTGATATATTATTGTCATATCTTCTGATATATTATTGTCATATCGTCGGAGATATTATTATCATATTTTCTGATATATTATTGTCATATCGTCAGATATATCATTGTCATATCTTCTGATATATTATTGTCATATCTTCTGATATATCATTGTCATATCTTCTGATATATTATTGTCATAGCTTCTGATATATCATTGTCATATCTTCTGATATATCATTGTCATATCGTCTGATATGTTATTGTCATACCTTCTAATATATCATTGTCATATCTTCTGATATATTATTGTCATATCGTCTGATATATTATTGTCATATCTTCTGAGATATTATTGTCATATCTTCTGATATATTATTATCATATCTTCATATATATTTTTGTCATATCTTCTGATATATCATTGTCATATCCTCTGATATATCATTATCATATCTTCTGATATATCATTGTCATATCTTCTGATATATTATTGTCATATCTTCTGATATATTATTGTCATATCTTCTGATATATTATTGTCATATCTTCTGATATATTATTGTCATATTTCTGATATATCATTGTCATATCTTCTGATATATTATTGTCATATCGTCTGATATATTATTGTCATATCGTCTGATATATTATTGTCATATCTTCTGATATATCATTGTCATATCTTCTGATATATTATTGTCATATCTTCTGATATATTATTGTCATATCGTCCGATATATCATTGTCATATCTTCTGATATATTATTGTCATATCGTCTGATATGTTATTGTCATACCTTCTAATATATCATTGTCATATCTTCTGATATATTATTGTCATATCGTCTGATATGTTATTGTCATACCTTCTAATATATCATTGTCATATCTTCTGATATATTATTATCATATCTTCATATATATTTTTGTCATATCTTCTGATATATCATTGTCATATCCTCTGATATATCATTATCATATCTTCTGATATATTATTGTCATATCTTCTGATATATTATTGTCATATCTTCTGATATATTATTGTCATATCGTCGGAGATATTATTATCATATTTTCTGATATATTATTGTCATATCGTCAGATATATCATTGTCATATCGTCTGATATGTTATTGTCATATCTTCTAATATATCATTGTCATATCTTCTGATATATTATTGTCATATCGTCTGATATATTATTGTCATATCTTCTGAGATATTATTGTCATATCTTCTGATATATTATTATCATATCTTCATATATATTTTTGTCATATCTTCTGATATATCATTGTCATATCTTCTGATATATCATTATCATATCTTCTGATATATCATTGTCATATCTTCTGATATATTATTGTCATATCTTCTGATATATTATTGTTATATCTTCTGATATATCATTGTTATTCTTCTGATATATCATTGTCATATCTTCTGATATATTATTGTCATATCGTCTGATATATCATTGTCATATCTTCTGATATATTATTGTCATATCTTGTGATATATTATTGTCATATCGTCTGATATATCATTGTCATATCTTCTGATATATTATTGTCATATCTTCTGATATATTATTATCATATCTTCTGATATATTATTGTCATATCTTCTGATATATCATTGTCATATCTTCTGATATATCATTGTCATGTCGTCAGATATATCATTGTCATATCTTCTGATATAACATCATATTTTCTGATATATTATTGTCATATCGTCTGATATATCATTGTCATATCTTCTAATGTATTATTGTCATATCTTCTGATATATTATTGTCATATCTTCTGATATATCATTGTCATATCTTCTGATATATTATTGTCATATCTTCTGATACATTTTTGTCATATCTTCTAATATATCATTGTCATATCTTCTGATATATTATTGTCATATCTTCTGATATAACATTGTCATATTTTCTGATATATTATTGTCATATCGTCTGATATATTATTATCATATCTTTTGATATATCATTGTCATATCGTCTGATATGTTATTGTCATATCTTCTGATATATTATTGTCATATCGTCCGATATATTATTATCATATCTTCTGATATATTATTGTCATATCTTCTGATATATTATTGTCATATCTTCTCATATATTATTGTCATATCTTCTTATATATTATTGTCATATCTTCTGATATATTATTGTCATATCTTCTGATATATTATTGTCATATCTTCTGATATATTATTGTCATATCGTCTGATATATTATTGTCATATCTTCTGATATATCATTGTCATATCTTCTGATATATTATTGTCATATCTTCGGATATATTATTGTCATATCTTCTGATATATTATTATATCTTCTGATATGTTATTGTCATATCGTCTGATATATTATTGTCATATCTTCTGATATATTATTGTCATATCTTCTGATATATTATTGTCATATCTTGCGATATATCATTGTCATATCGTCTGATATATTATTGTCATATCTTCTGATATATTATTGTCATATATTCTGATATATTATTATCATATCTTCTGATATATCATTGTCATATCTTCTGATATATTATTGTCATATCTTCTGATATATTATTGTCATATCGTCTGATATATTATTATCATATCTTCTGATATATTATTGTCATATCTTCTGATATATTATTGTCATATCGTCTGATATATTATTATCATATCTTCTGATATATTATTGTCATATCTTCTGATATATCATTGTCATATCTTCTGATATATTTTTTTCATATCTTCTGATATATTATTGTCATATCTTCTGATATATCATTATCATATCTTCTGATATATTATTGTCATATCTTCTGATATATTATTGTCATATCGTCAGATATATCATTGTCATATCTTCTGATATAACATTATCATATTGTCTGATATATTATTGTCATATCTTCTGATATATCATTGTCATATCTTCTGATATATCATTGTCATATCTTCTGATATATTATTGTCATATCGTCTGATATATTATTGTCATATCTTCTGATATATCATTGTCATATCGTCTGATATATTATTGTCATATCTTCTGATATATCATTGTCATATCGTCTGATATATTATTGTCATATCTTCTGATATATTATTGTCATATCTTATATGTCATTGTCATATCTTCTGATATATCATTATCATATCTTCTGATATATTATTATCATATCTTCTGATATATTATTGTCATATCTTCTGATACATCATTGTCATATCTTCTGATACATCATTGTCATATATTCTGATATATTATTGTCATATCTTCTGATATATTATTGTCGTATCGTCTGATATATCATTGTCATATCTTCTGATATATTATTGTCATATCGTCTGATATATTATTATCATATCGTCTGATATATTATTGTCATATCTTCTGATATATTATTGTCATATCTTCTGATATATTATTGTCATATCTTCTGATATATCATTATCATATCTTCTGATATATTATTGTCATATCTTCTGATATATTATTGTCATATCGTCAGATATATCATTGTCATATCTTCTGATATAACATTATCATATTGTCTGATATATTATTGTCATATCTTCTGATATATCATTGTCATATCTTCAGATATATCATTGTCATATCTTCTGATATATTATTGTGATATCTTCTGATATATTATTGTGATATCTTCTGATATATCATTGTCATATCTTCTCATATATTATTGTCATATCTTCTTATATATTATTGTCATATCTTCTGATATATTATTGTCATATCTTCTGATATATTATTGTCATATCTTCTGATATATTATTGTCATATCGTCTGATATATTATTGTCATATCTTCTGATATATCATTGTCATATCTTCTGATATATCATTGTCATATCTTCTGATATATTATTGTCATATCTTCTGATATATTATTGTCATATCTTCTGATATATTATTATCATATCTTCTAATATATTATTGTCATATCGTCTGATATATTATTGTCATATCTTCTGATATATTATTGTCATATCTTCTGATATATCATTGTCATATCTTGCGATATATTATTGTCATATCGTCTGATATATTATTGTCATATCTTCTGATATATTATTGTCATATATTCTGATATATTATTATCATATCTTCTGATATATCATTGTCATATCTTCTGATATATTATTGTCATATCTTCTGATATATTATTGTCATATCGTCTGATATATTATTATCATATCTTCTGATATATTATTGTCATATGTTCTGATATATTATTGTCATATCGTCTGATATATCATTGTCATATCTTCTGATATAACATTATCATATTGTCTGATATATTATTGTCATATCTTCTGATATATTATTGTCATATCTTCTGATATATCATTATCATATCTTCTGATATATTATTGTCATATCTTCTGATATATTATTGTCATATCGTCAGATATATCATTGTCATATCTTCTGATATAACATTATCATATTATCTGATATATTATTGTCATATCTTCTGATATATCATTGTCATATCTTCTGATATATCATTGTCATATCTTCTGATATATTATTGTCATATCGTCTGATATATTATTGTCATATCTTCTGATATATCATTGTAATATCGTCTGATATATTATTGTCATATCTTCTGATATATCATTGTCATATCGTCTGATATATTATTGTCATATCTTCTGATATATTATTGTCATATCTTCTTATATATCATTGTCATATCTTCTGATATATCATTATCATATCTTCTGATATATTATTATCATATCTTCTGATATATTATTGTCATATCTTCTGATACATCATTGTCATATCTTCTGATACATCATTGTCATATCTTCTGATATAACATTATCATATTGTCTGATATATTATTGTCATATCTTCTGATATATCATTGTCATATCTTCTGATATATTATTGTCATATCGTCTGATATATTATTGTCATATCTTCTGATATATCATTGTCATATCGTCTGATATTTTATTGTCATATCTTCTGATATATCATTGTCATATCGTCTGATATATTATTGTCATATCTTCTGATATATTATTGTCATATCTTCTTATATATCATTGTCATATCTTCTGATATATCATTATCATATCTTCTGATATATTATTATCATATCTTCTGATATATTATTGTCATATCTTCTGATACATCATTGTCATATCTTCTGATACATCATTGTCATATCTTCTGATATATTATTGTCGTATCGTCTGATATATCATTGTCATATCTTCTGATATATTATTGTCATATCGTCTGATATATTATTGTCATATCGTCTGATATATTATTATCATATCTTCTGATATATTATTATCATATCTTCTGATATTTCATAGTCATATCTTCTGATATATTATTGTGATATCTTCTGATATATTATTGTGATATCTTCTGATATATCATTGTCATATCTTCTGATATATTATTGTCATATCTTCTTATATATTATTGTCATATCTTCTGATATATTATTGTCATATCGTCTGATATATTATTGTAATATCTTCTGATATATCATTGTCATATCTTCTGATATATTATTGTCATATCTTCTGATATATTATTGTCATATCTTCTGATAGATTATTATCATATCTTCTGATATATTATTGTCATATCGTCTGATATATTATTGTCATATCTTCTGATATATTATTGTCATATCTTCTGATATATTATTGTCATATCTTGCGATATATTATTGTCATATCGTCTGATATATTATTGTCATATCTTCTGATATATTATTGTCATATCTTCTGATATATTATTGTCATATATTCTGATATATTATTATCATATCTTCTGATATATCATTGTCATATCTTCTGATATATTATTGTCATATCTTCTGATATATTATTGTCATATCGTCTGATATATCATTGTCATATCTTCTGATATATTATTGTCATATCTTCTGATATATTATTGTCATATCGTCTGATATATTATCATATCTTCTGATATATTATTGTCATATCTTCTGATATATCATTGTCATATCTTCTGATATATTATTGTCATATCTTCTGATATATCATTATCATATCTTCTGATATATTATTGTCATATCTTCTGATATATCATTGTCATATCTTCTGATATATCATTGTCATATCGTCAGATATATCATTGTCATATCTTCTGATATAACATCATATTTTCTGATATATTATTGTCATATCGTCTGATATATCATTGTCATATCTTCTAATATATTATTGTCATATCTTCTGATATATTATTGTCATATCTTCTGATATATTATTGTCATATCTTCTGATATATCATTGTCATATCTTCTGATATATTATTGTCATATCTTCTGATATAACATTGTCATATTTTCTGATATATTATTGTCATATCGTCCGATATATTATTATCATATCTTCTGATATATCATTGTCATATCGTCTGATATGTTATTGTCATATCGTCTGATATATTATTGTCATATCGTCTGATATATTATTATCATATCTTCTGATATATTATTGTCATATCTTCTGATATATTATTGTCATATCTTCTGATATATTATTGTCATATCTTCTGATATATTATTGTCATATCTTCTGATATATTATTGTCATATCGTCTGATATATTATTGTCATATCGTCAGATATATCATTGTCATATCTTCTGATATAACATTATCATATTGTCTGATATATTATTGTCATATCTTCTGATATATCATTGTCATATCGTCTGATATATTATTGTCATACCTTTTGATATATCATTGTCATATCGTCTGATATATTATTGTCATATCTTCTATTATTGTCATATCTTCTGATATATTATTGTCATATCTTCTGATATATTATTGTCATATCTTCTGATATATTATTGTCATATCGTCTGATATGTTATTGTCATATCTTCTGATATATTATTGTCATATCTTCTGATTTATTACTGTCATATCGTCAGATATATCATTGTCATATCTTCTGATATAATATTATCATATTGTCTGATATATTGTCATATCTTCTGATATATCATTGTCATATCTTCTGATATATCATTGTCATATCTTCTGATATATTATTGTCATATCGTCTGATATATTATTGTCATATCTTCTGATATATCATTGTCATATCGTCTGATATATTATTGTCATATCTTGCGATATATTATTGTCATATCTTCTGATATATTATTGTCATATCTTCTGATATATTATTGTCATATATTCTGATATATTATTGTCGTATCGTCTGATATATCATTGTCATATCTTCTGATATATTATTGTCATATCGTCTGATATATTATTGTCATATCGTCTGATATATTATTATCATATCTTCTGATATATTATTATCATATCTTCTGATATTTCATTGTCATATCTTCTGATATATTATTGTGATATCTTCTGATATATTATTGTGATATCTTCTGATATATCATTGTCATATCTTCTGATATATTATTGTCATATCTTCTTATATATTATTGTCATATCTTCTGATATATTATTGTCATATCGTCTGATATATTATTGTAATATCTTCTGATATATCATTGTCATATCTTCTGATATATTATTGTCATATCTTCTGATATATTATTGTCATATCTTCTGATATATTATTATCATATCTTCTGATATATTATTGTCATATCGTCTGATATATTATTGTCATATCTTCTGATATATTATTGTCATATCTTCTGATATATTATTGTCATATCTTGCGATATATTATTGTCATATCTTCTGATATATTATTGTCATATCATCTGATATATTATTGTCATATATTCTGATATATTATTATCATATCTTCTGATATATCATTGTCATATCTTCTGATATATTATTGTCATATCTTCTGATATATTATTGTCATATCGTCTGATATAGCATTGTCATATCTTCTGATATATTATTGTCATATCTTCTGATATATTATTGTCATATCGTCTGATATATTATCATATCTTCTGATATATTATTGTCATATCTTCTGATATATCATTGTCATATCTTCTGATATATTATTGTCATATCTTCTGATATATCATTATCATATCTTCTGATATATTATTGTCATATCTTCTGATATATCATTGTCATATCTTCTGATATATCATTGTCATATCGTCAGATATATCATTGTCATATCTTCTGAAATAACATCATATTTTCTGATATATTATTGTCATATCGTCTGATATATCATTGTCATATCTTCTAATATATTATTGTCATATCTTCTGATATATTATTGTCATATATTCTGATATATTATTGTCGTATCGTCTGATATATCATTGTCATATCTTCTGATATATTATTGTCATATCTTCTGATATATTATTGTCATATCTTCTGATATATCATTGTCATATCTTCTGATATATTATTGTCATATCTTCTGATACATTTTTGTCATATCTTCTAATATATCATTGTCATATCTTCTGATATATTATTGTCATATCTTCTGATATAACATTGTCATATTTTCTGATATATTATTGTCATATCGTCTGATATATTATTATCATATCTTCTGATATATCATTGTCATATCGTCTGATATGTTATTGTCATATCTTCTGATATATTATTGTCATATCGTCTGATATATTATTATCATATCTTCTGATGTATTATTGTCATATCTTCTGATATATTATTGTCATATCTTCTGATATATTATTGTCATATCTTCTGATATATTATTGTCATATCTTCTGATATATTATTGTCATATCGTCTGATATATTATTGTCATATCGTCAGATATATCATTGTCATATCTTCTGATATAACATTATCATATTGTCTGATATATTATTGTCATATCTTCTGATATATCATTGTCATATCTTCTGATATATCATTGTCATATCGTCTGATATATTATTGTCATATCTTCTGATATATCATTGTCATATCGTCTGATATATTATTGTCATACCTTTTGATATATCATTGTCATATCGTCTGATATATTATTGTCATATCTTCTATTATTGTCATATCTTCTGATATATTATTGTCATATCTTCTGATATATTATTGTCATATCTTCTGATATATTATTGTCATATCGTCTGATATGTTATTGTCATATCTTCTGATATATTATTGTCATATCTTCTGATTTATTACTGTCATATCGTCAGATATATCATTGTCATATCTTCTGATATAACATTATCATATTGTCTGATATATTGTCATATCTTCTGATATATCATTGTCATATCTTCTGATATATCATTGTCATATCTTCTGATATATTATTGTCATATCGTCTGATATATTATTGTCATATCTTCTGATATATCATTGTCATATCGTCTGGATTATTATTGTCATATCTTCTGATATATCATTGTCATATCGTCTGATATATTATTGTCATATCTTCTGATATATTATTGTCATATCTTCTGATATATTATTGTCATATCTTATATATCATTGTCATATCTTCTGATATATCATTATCATATCTTCTGATATATTATTATCATATCTTCTGATATATTATTGTCATATCTTCTGATACATCATTGTCATATCTTCTGATACATCATTGTCATATATTCTGATATATTATTTTCATATCTTCTGATATATTATTGTCGTATCGTCTGATATATCATTGTCATATCTTCTGATATATTATTGTCATATCGTCTGATATATTATTGTCATATCGTCTGATATATTATTATCATATCTTCTCATATATTATTATCATATCTTCTGATATTTCATTGTCATATCTTCTGATGTATTATTGTGATATCTTCTGATATATTATTGTGATATCTTCTGATATATCATTGTCATATCTTCTCATATATTATTGTCATATCTTCTTATATATTATTGTCATATCTTCTGATATATTATTGTCATATCTTCTGATATATTATTGTCATATCTTCTGATATATTATTGTCATATCGTCTGATATATTATTGTCATATCTTCTGATATATCATTGTCATATCTTCTGATATATTATTGTCATATCTTCTGATATATTATTGTCATATCTTCTGATATATTATTATCATATCTTCTGATATATTATTGTCATATCGTCTGATATATTATTTTCATATCTTCTGATATATTATTGTCATATCTTCTGATATATTATTGTCATATCTTGCGATATATTATTGTCATATCGTCTGATATATTATTGTCATATCTTCTGATATATTATTGTCATATAATGTGATATATTATTATCATATCTTCTGATATATCATTGTCATATCTTCTGATATATTATTGTCATATCTTCTGATATATTATTGTCATATCTTCTGATGTATTATTGTCATATCGTCTAATATATTATTGTCATATCTTCTGATATATTATTGTCATATCTTCTGATATATTATTATCATATCTTCTGATATATTATTGTCATATCTTCTGATATATCATTGTCATATCTTCTGATATATCATTGTCATATCGTCAGATATATCATTGTCATATCTTCTGATATAACATATTTTCTGATATATTATTGTCATATCGTCTGATATATCATTGTCATATCTTCTAATGTATTATTGTCATATCTTCTGATATATTATTGTCATATCTTCTGATATATCATTGTCATATCTTCTGATATATTATTGTCATATCTTCTGATACATTTTTGTCATATCTTCTAATATATCATTGTCATATCTTCTGATATATTATTGTCATATCTTCTGATATAACATTGTCATATTTTCTGATATATTATTGTCATATCGTCTGATATATTATTATCATATCTTTTGATATATCATTGTCATATCGTCTGATATGTTATTGTCATATCTTCTGATATATTATTGTCATATCGTCCGATATATTATTATCATATCTTCTGATATATTATTGTCATATCTTCTGATATATTATTGTCATATCTTCTGATATATTATTGTCATATCTTCTGATATATTATTGTCATATCGTCTATGTTATTGTCATATCTTCTGATATATTATTGTCATATCGTCAGATATATCATTGTCATATCTTCTGATATAACATTATCATATTGTCTGATATATTATTGTCATATCTTCTGATATATCATTGTCATATCTCCTGATATATCATTGTCATATCGTCTGATATATTATTGTCATATCGTCTGATATATTATTGTCATATCTTCTGATATATCATTGTCATATCGTCTGATATATTATTTTCATATCTTTTGATATATCATTGTCATATCGTCTGATATATTATTGTCATATCTTCTGATATATTATTGTCATATTTTCTGATATATTATTATAGTATCTTCTGATATATTATTGTCATATCTTCTGATATATCATTGTCATATCTTCTGATATATTATTGTCGTATCGTCTGATATATTATTGTCATATCTTCTGATATATCATTGTCATATCTTCTGATATATTATTCTCATATCTTCTGATATATTATTCTCATATCTTCTGATATATGATTGTCATATCTTCTGATATATTATTGTCATATCTTCTGATATATCATTGTCATATCTTCTGATATATTATTCTCATATCTTCTGATATATTATTGTCATATTGTCTGATATATCATTGTCATATCTTCTGATATATCATTGTCACATCTTCTGATATATTGTCATATCTTCTTATATATCATTGTCATATCTTCTGATATATCATTATCATATCTTCTGATATATTATTATCATATCTTCTGATATATTATTATCATATCTTCTGATATATCATTGTCATATCTTCTGATATATTATTGTCATATCTTCTGATATATTATTGTCATATCTTCTGATATATTATTGTCATATCTTCTGATATATCATTGTCATATCTTCTGATATATTATCATATCTTCTGATATATTATTGTCATATCTTCTGATATATTATTGTCATATCTTCTGATATATCATCATATCTTCTGATATATCATTGTCATATCTTCTGATATATCATTGTCATATCTTCTGATATATTATTGTCATATCGTCTGATATATTATTGTCATATCTTCTGATATATTATTGTCATATTTTCTGATATATTATTATAGTATCTTCTGATATATTATTGTCATATCTTCTGATATATCATTGTCATATCTTCTGATATATTATTGTCGTATCGTCTGATATATCATTGTCATATCTTCTGATATATTATTGTCATATCGTCTGATATATTATTGTCATATCGTCTGATATATTATTATCATATCTTCTCATATATTATTATCATATCTTCTGATATTTCATTGTCATATCTTCTGATGTATTATTGTGATATCTTCTGATATATTATTGTGATATCTTCTGATATATCATTGTCATATCTTCTCATATATTATTGTCATATCTTCTTATATATTATTGTCATATCTTCTGATATATTATTGTCATATCTTCTGATATATTATTGTCATATCTTCTGATATATTATTGTCATATCGTCTGATATATTATTGTCATATCTTCTGATATATCATTGTCATATCTTCTGATATATTATTGTCATATCTTCTGATATATTATTGTCATATCTTCTGATATATTATTATCATATCTTCTGATATATTATTGTCATATCGTCTGATATATTATTTTCATATCTTCTGATATATTATTGTCATATCTTCTGATATATTATTGTCATATCTTGCGATATATTATTGTCATATCGTCTGATATATTATTGTCATATCTTCTGATATATTATTGTCATATAATGTGATATATTATTATCATATCTTCTGATATATCATTGTCATATCTTCTGATATATTATTGTCATATCTTCTGATATATTATTGTCATATCTTCTGATATATTATTGTCATATCGTCTAATATATTATTGTCATATCTTCTGATATATTATTGTCATATCTTCTGATATATTATTATCATATCTTCTGATATATTATTGTCATATCTTCTGATATATCATTGTCATATCTTCTGATATATCATTGTCATATCGTCAGATATATCATTGTCATATCTTCTGATATAACATCATATTTTCTGATATATTATTGTCATATCGTCTGATATATCATTGTCATATCTTCTAATGTATTATTGTCATATCTTCTGATATATTATTGTCATATCTTCTGATATATCATTGTCATATCTTCTGATATATTATTGTCATATCTTCTGATACATTTTTGTCATATCTTCTAATATATCATTGTCATATCTTCTGATATATTATTGTCATATCTTCTGATATAACATTGTCATATTTTCTGATATATTATTGTCATATCGTCTGATATATTATTATCATATCTTTTGATATATCCTTGTCATATCGTCTGATATGTTATTGTCATATCTACTGATATATTATTGTCATATCGTCCGATATATTATTATCATATCTTCTGATATATTATTGTCATATCTTCTGATATATTATTGTCATATCTTCTGATATATTATTGTCATATCTTCTGATATATTATTGTCATATCGTCTATGTTATTGTCATATCTTCTGATATATTATTGTCATATCGTCAGATATATCATTGTCATATCTTCTGATATAACATTATCATATTGTCTGATATATTATTGTCATATCTTCTGATATATCATTGTCATATCTCCTGATATATCATTGTCATATCGTCTGATATATTATTGTCATATCGTCTGATATATTATTGTCATATCTTCTGATATATCATTGTCATATCGTCTGATATATTATTTTCATATCTTTTGATATATCATTGTCATATCGTCTGATATATTATTGTCATATCTTCTGATATATTATTGTCATATTTTCTGATATATTATTATAGTATCTTCTGATATATTATTGTCATATCTTCTGATATATCATTGTCATATCTTCTGATATATTATTGTCGTATCGTCTGATATATTATTGTCATATCTTCTGATATATTATTCTCATATCTTCTGATATATTATTCTCATATCTTCTGATATATGATTGTCATATCTTCTGATATATTATTGTCATATCTTCTGATATATCATTGTCATATCTTCTGATATATTATTCTCATATCTTCTGATATATTATTGTCATATTGTCTGATATATCATTGTCATATCTTCTGATATATCATTGTCACATCTTCTGATATATTGTCATATCTTCTTATATATCATTGTCATATCTTCTGATATATCATTATCATATCTTCTGATATATTATTATCATATCTTCTGATATATTATTATCATATCTTCTGATATATCATTGTCATATCTTCTGATATATTATTGTCATATCTTCTGATATATTATTGTCATATCTTCTGATATATTATTGTCATATCTTCTGATATATCATTGTCATATCTTCTGATATATTATCATATCTTCTGATATATTATTGTCATATCTTCTGATATATTATTGTCATATCTTCTGATATATCATCATATCTTCTGATATATCATTGTCATATCTTCTGATATATCATTGTCATATCTTCTGATATATTATTGTCATATCGTCTGATATATT
Organism: Eledone cirrhosa; assembly: GCA_964016885.1. Lineage (NCBI taxonomy): Eukaryota > Metazoa > Mollusca > Cephalopoda > Octopoda > Eledonidae > Eledone > Eledone cirrhosa. Next base: position 39,321 of record CAXHJY010000264.1, on the reverse strand, counting down.
ATTGTCATATCTTCTGATATATTATTGTCATATTTTCTGATATATTATTATAGTATCTTCTGATATATTATTGTCATATCTTCTGATATATCATTGTCATATCTTCTGATATATTATTGTCGTATCGTCTGATATATCATTGTCATATCTTCTGATATATTATTGTCATATCGTCTGATATATTATTGTCATATCGTCTGATATATTATTATCATATCTTCTCATATATTATTATCATATCTTCTGATATTTCATTGTCATATCTTCTGATGTATTATTGTGATATCTTCTGATATATTATTGTGATATCTTCTGATATATCATTGTCATATCTTCTCATATATTATTGTCATATCTTCTTATATATTATTGTCATATCTTCTGATATATTATTGTCATATCTTCTGATATATTATTGTCATATCTTCTGATATATTATTGTCATATCGTCTGATATATTATTGTCATATCTTCTGATATATCATTGTCATATCTTCTGATATATTATTGTCATATCTTCTGATATATTATTGTCATATCTTCTGATATATTATTATCATATCTTCTGATATATTATTGTCATATCGTCTGATATATTATTTTCATATCTTCTGATATATTATTGTCATATCTTCTGATATATTATTGTCATATCTTGCGATATATTATTGTCATATCGTCTGATATATTATTGTCATATCTTCTGATATATTATTGTCATATAATGTGATATATTATTATCATATCTTCTGATATATCATTGTCATATCTTCTGATATATTATTGTCATATCTTCTGATATATTATTGTCATATCTTCTGATATATTATTGTCATATCGTCTAATATATTATTGTCATATCTTCTGATATATTATTGTCATATCTTCTGATATATTATTATCATATCTTCTGATATATTATTGTCATATCTTCTGATATATCATTGTCATATCTTCTGATATATCATTGTCATATCGTCAGATATATCATTGTCATATCTTCTGATATAACATCATATTTTCTGATATATTATTGTCATATCGTCTGATATATCATTGTCATATCTTCTAATGTATTATTGTCATATCTTCTGATATATTATTGTCATATCTTCTGATATATCATTGTCATATCTTCTGATATATTATTGTCATATCTTCTGATATATTATTGTCATATCTTCTGATATATTATTGTCATATCTTCTGATATATCATTGTCATATCTTCTGATATATTATCATATCTTCTGATATATTATTGTCATATCTTCTGATATATTATTGTCATATCTTCTGATATATCATCATATCTTCTGATATATCATTGTCATATCTTCTGATATATCATTGTCATATCTTCTGATATATTATTGTCATATCGTCTGATATATTATTGTCATATCTTCTGATATATTATTGTCATATTTTCTGATATATTATTATAGTATCTTCTGATATATTATTGTCATATCTTCTGATATATCATTGTCATATCTTCTGATATATTATTGTCGTATCGTCTGATATATCATTGTCATATCTTCTGATATATTATTGTCATATCGTCTGATATATTATTGTCATATCGTCTGATATATTATTATCATATCTTCTCATATATTATTATCATATCTTCTGATATTTCATTGTCATATCTTCTGATGTATTATTGTGATATCTTCTGATATATTATTGTGATATCTTCTGATATATCATTGTCATATCTTCTCATATATTATTGTCATATCTTCTTATATATTATTGTCATATCTTCTGATATATTATTGTCATATCTTCTGATATATTATTGTCATATCTTCTGATATATTATTGTCATATCGTCTGATATATTATTGTCATATCTTCTGATATATCATTGTCATATCTTCTGATATATTATTGTCATATCTTCTGATATATTATTGTCATATCTTCTGATATATTATTATCATATCTTCTGATATATTATTGTCATATCGTCTGATATATTATTTTCATATCTTCTGATATATTATTGTCATATCTTCTGATATATTATTGTCATATCTTGCGATATATTATTGTCATATCGTCTGATATATTATTGTCATATCTTCTGATATATTATTGTCATATAATGTGATATATTATTATCATATCTTCTGATATATCATTGTCATATCTTCTGATATATTATTGTCATATCTTCTGATATATTATTGTCATATCTTCTGATATATTATTGTCATATCGTCTAATATATTATTGTCATATCTTCTGATATATTATTGTCATATCTTCTGATATATTATTATCATATCTTCTGATATATTATTGTCATATCTTCTGATATATCATTGTCATATCTTCTGATATATCATTGTCATATCGTCAGATATATCATTGTCATATCTTCTGATATAACATCATATTTTCTGATATATTATTGTCATATCGTCTGATATATCATTGTCATATCTTCTAATGTATTATTGTCATATCTTCTGATATATTATTGTCATATCTTCTGATATATCATTGTCATATCTTCTGATATATTATTGTCATATCTTCTGATACATTTTTGTCATATCTTCTAATATATCATTGTCATATCTTCTGATATATTATTGTCATATCTTCTGATATAACATTGTCATATTTTCTGATATATTATTGTCATATCGTCTGATATATTATTATCATATCTTTTGATATATCATTGTCATATCGTCTGATATGTTATTGTCATATCTTCTGATATATTATTGTCATATCGTCCGATATATTATTATCATATCTTCTGATATATTATTGTCATATCTTCTGATATATTATTGTCATATCTTCTGATATATTATTGTCATATCTTCTGATATATTATTGTCATATCGTCTATGTTATTGTCATATCTTCTGATATATTATTGTCATATCGTCAGATATATCATTGTCATATCTTCTGATATAACATTATCATATTGTCTGATATATTATTGTCATATCTTCTGATATATCATTGTCATATCTCCTGATATATCATTGTCATATCGTCTGATATATTATTGTCATATCGTCTGATATATTATTGTCATATCTTCTGATATATCATTGTCATATCGTCTGATATATTATTTTCATATCTTTTGATATATCATTGTCATATCGTCTGATATATTATTGTCATATCTTCTGATATATTATTGTCATATTTTCTGATATATTATTATAGTATCTTCTGATATATTATTGTCATATCTTCTGATATATCATTGTCATATCTTCTGATATATTATTGTCATATCGTCTAATATATTATTGTCATATCTTCTGATATATTATTGTCATATCTTCTGATATATTATTATCATATCTTCTGATATATTATTGTCATATCTTCTGATATATCATTGTCATATCTTCTGATATATCATTGTCATATCGTCAGATATATCATTGTCATATCTTCTGATATAACATCATATTTTCTGATATATTATTGTCATATCTTCTGATATATTATTGTCATATTTTCTGATATATTATTATAGTATCTTCTGATATATTATTGTCATATCTTCTGATATATCATTGTCATATCTTCTGATATATTATTGTCGTATCGTCTGATATATCATTGTCATATCTTCTGATATATTATTGTCATATCGTCTGATATATTATTGTCATATCGTCTGATATATTATTATCATATCTTCTCATATATTATTATCATATCTTCTGATATTTCATTGTCATATCTTCTGATGTATTATTGTGATATCTTCTGATATATTATTGTGATATCTTCTGATATATCATTGTCATATCTTCTCATATATTATTGTCATATCTTCTTATATATTATTGTCATATCTTCTGATATATTATTGTCATATCTTCTGATATATTATTGTCATATCTTCTGATATATTATTGTCATATCGTCTGATATATTATTGTCATATCTTCTGATATATCATTGTCATATCTTCTGATATATTATTGTCATATCTTCTGATATATTATTGTCATATCTTCTGATATATTATTATCATATCTTCTGATATATTATTGTCATATCGTCTGATATATTATTTTCATATCTTCTGATATATTATTGTCATATCTTCTGATATATTATTGTCATATCTTGCGATATATTATTGTCATATCGTCTGATATATTATTGTCATATCTTCTGATATATTATTGTCATATAATGTGATATATTATTATCATATCTTCTGATATATCATTGTCATATCTTCTGATATATTATTGTCATATCTTCTGATATATTATTGTCATATCTTCTGATATATTATTGTCATATCGTCTAATATATTATTGTCATATCTTCTGATATATTATTGTCATATCTTCTGATATATTATTATCATATCTTCTGATATATTATTGTCATATCTTCTGATATATCATTGTCATATCTTCTGATATATCATTGTCATATCGTCAGATATATCATTGTCATATCTTCTGATATAACATCATATTTTCTGATATATTATTGTCATATCGTCTGATATATCATTGTCATATCTTCTAATGTATTATTGTCATATCTTCTGATATATTATTGTCATATCTTCTGATATATCATTGTCATATCTTCTGATATATTATTGTCATATCTTCTGATATATTATTGTCATATCTTCTGATATATTATTGTCATATCTTCTGATATATCATTGTCATATCTTCTGATATATTATCATATCTTCTGATATATTATTGTCATATCTTCTGATATATTATTGTCATATCTTCTGATATATCATCATATCTTCTGATATATCATTGTCATATCTTCTGATATATCATTGTCATATCTTCTGATATATTATTGTCATATCGTCTGATATATTATTGTCATATCTTCTGATATATTATTGTCATATTTTCTGATATATTATTATAGTATCTTCTGATATATTATTGTCATATCTTCTGATATATCATTGTCATATCTTCTGATATATTATTGTCGTATCGTCTGATATATCATTGTCATATCTTCTGATATATTATTGTCATATCGTCTGATATATTATTGTCATATCGTCTGATATATTATTATCATATCTTCTCATATATTATTATCATATCTTCTGATATTTCATTGTCATATCTTCTGATGTATTATTGTGATATCTTCTGATATATTATTGTGATATCTTCTGATATATCATTGTCATATCTTCTCATATATTATTGTCATATCTTCTTATATATTATTGTCATATCTTCTGATATATTATTGTCATATCTTCTGATATATTATTGTCATATCTTCTGATATATTATTGTCATATCGTCTGATATATTATTGTCATATCTTCTGATATATCATTGTCATATCTTCTGATATATTATTGTCATATCTTCTGATATATTATTGTCATATCTTCTGATATATTATTATCATATCTTCTGATATATTATTGTCATATCGTCTGATATATTATTTTCATATCTTCTGATATATTATTGTCATATCTTCTGATATATTATTGTCATATCTTGCGATATATTATTGTCATATCGTCTGATATATTATTGTCATATCTTCTGATATATTATTGTCATATAATGTGATATATTATTATCATATCTTCTGATATATCATTGTCATATCTTCTGATATATTATTGTCATATCTTCTGATATATTATTGTCATATCTTCTGATATATTATTGTCATATCGTCTAATATATTATTGTCATATCTTCTGATATATTATTGTCATATCTTCTGATATATTATTATCATATCTTCTGATATATTATTGTCATATCTTCTGATATATCATTGTCATATCTTCTGATATATCATTGTCATATCGTCAGATATATCATTGTCATATCTTCTGATATAACATCATATTTTCTGATATATTATTGTCATATCGTCTGATATATCATTGTCATATCTTCTAATGTATTATTGTCATATCTTCTGATATATTATTGTCATATCTTCTGATATATCATTGTCATATCTTCTGATATATTATTGTCATATCTTCTGATACATTTTTGTCATATCTTCTAATATATCATTGTCATATCTTCTGATATATTATTGTCATATCTTCTGATATAACATTGTCATATTTTCTGATATATTATTGTCATATCGTCTGATATATTATTATCATATCTTTTGATATATCATTGTCATATCGTCTGATATGTTATTGTCATATCTTCTGATATATTATTGTCATATCGTCCGATATATTATTATCATATCTTCTGATATATTATTGTCATATCTTCTGATATATTATTGTCATATCTTCTGATATATTATTGTCATATCTTCTGATATATTATTGTCATATCGTCTATGTTATTGTCATATCTTCTGATATATTATTGTCATATCGTCAGATATATCATTGTCATATCTTCTGATATAACATTATCATATTGTCTGATATATTATTGTCATATCTTCTGATATATCATTGTCATATCTCCTGATATATCATTGTCATATCGTCTGATATATTATTGTCATATCGTCTGATATATTATTGTCATATCTTCTGATATATCATTGTCATATCGTCTGATATATTATTTTCATATCTTTTGATATATCATTGTCATATCGTCTGATATATTATTGTCATATCTTCTGATATATTATTGTCATATTTTCTGATATATTATTATAGTATCTTCTGATATATTATTGTCATATCTTCTGATATATCATTGTCATATCTTCTGATATATTATTGTCATATCGTCTAATATATTATTGTCATATCTTCTGATATATTATTGTCATATCTTCTGATATATTATTATCATATCTTCTGATATATTATTGTCATATCTTCTGATATATCATTGTCATATCTTCTGATATATCATTGTCATATCGTCAGATATATCATTGTCATATCTTCTGATATAACATCATATTTTCTGATATATTATTGTCATATCGTCTGATATATCATTGTCATATCTTCTAATGTATTATTGTCATATCTTCTGATATATTATTGTCATATCTTCTGATATATCATTGTCATATCTTCTGATATATTATTGTCATATCTTCTGATACATTTTTGTCATATCTTCTAATATATCATTGTCATATCTTCTGATATATTATTGTCATATCTTCTGATATAACATTGTCATATTTTCTGATATATTATTGTCATATCGTCTGATATATTATTATCATATCTTTTGATATATCCTTGTCATATCGTCTGATATGTTATTGTCATATCTACTGATATATTATTGTCATATCGTCCGATATATTATTATCATATCTTCTGATATATTATTGTCATATCTTCTGATATATTATTGTCATATCTTCTGATATATTATTGTCATATCTTCTGATATATTATTGTCATATCGTCTATGTTATTGTCATATCTTCTGATATATTATTGTCATATCGTCAGATATATCATTGTCATATCTTCTGATATAACATTATCATATTGTCTGATATATTATTGTCATATCTTCTGATATATCATTGTCATATCTCCTGATATATCATTGTCATATCGTCTGATATATTATTGTCATATCGTCTGATATATTATTGTCATATCTTCTGATATATCATTGTCATATCGTCTGATATATTATTTTCATATCTTTTGATATATCATTGTCATATCGTCTGATATATTATTGTCATATCTTCTGATATATTATTGTCATATTTTCTGATATATTATTATAGTATCTTCTGATATATTATTGTCATATCTTCTGATATATCATTGTCATATCTTCTGATATATTATTGTCGTATCGTCTGATATATTATTGTCATATCTTCTGATATATTATTCTCATATCTTCTGATATATTATTCTCATATCTTCTGATATATGATTGTCATATCTTCTGATATATTATTGTCATATCTTCTGATATATCATTGTCATATCTTCTGATATATTATTCTCATATCTTCTGATATATTATTGTCATATTGTCTGATATATCATTGTCATATCTTCTGATATATCATTGTCACATCTTCTGATATATTGTCATATCTTCTTATATATCATTGTCATATCTTCTGATATATCATTATCATATCTTCTGATATATTATTATCATATCTTCTGATATATTATTATCATATCTTCTGATATATCATTGTCATATCTTCTGATATATTATTGTCATATCTTCTGATATATTATTGTCATATCTTCTGATATATTATTGTCATATCTTCTGATATATCATTGTCATATCTTCTGATATATTATCATATCTTCTGATATATTATTGTCATATCTTCTGATATATTATTGTCATATCTTCTGATATATCATCATATCTTCTGATATATCATTGTCATATCTTCTGATATATCATTGTCATATCTTCTGATATATTATTGTCATATCGTCTGATATATTATTGTCATATCTTCTGATATATTATTGTCATATTTTCTGATATATTATTATAGTATCTTCAGATATATTATTGTCATATCTTCTGATATATCATTGTCATATCTTCTGATATATTATTGTCGTATCGTCTGATATATCATTGTCATATCTTCTGATATATTATTGTCATATCGTCTGATATATTATTGTCATATCGTCTGATATATTATTATCATATCTTCTCATATATTATTATCATATCTTCTGATATTTCATTGTCATATCTTCTGATGTATTATTGTGATATCTTCTGATATATTATTGTGATATCTTCTGATATATCATTGTCATATCTTCTCATATATTATTGTCATATCTTCTTATATATTATTGTCATATCTTCTGATATATTATTGTCATATCTTCTGATATATTATTGTCATATCTTCTGATATATTATTGTCATATCGTCTGATATATTATTGTCATATCTTCTGATATATCATTGTCATATCTTCTGATATATTATTGTCATATCTTCTGATATATTATTGTCATATCTTCTGATATATTATTATCATATCTTCTGATATATTATTGTCATATCGTCTGATATATTATTTTCATATCTTCTGATATATTATTGTCATATCTTCTGATATATTATTGTCATATCTTGCGATATATTATTGTCATATCGTCTGATATATTATTGTCATATCTTCTGATATATTATTGTCATATAATGTGATATATTATTATCATATCTTCTGATATATCATTGTCATATCTTCTGATATATTATTGTCATATCTTCTGATATATTATTGTCATATCTTCTGATATATTATTGTCATATCGTCTAATATATTATTGTCATATCTTCTGATATATTATTGTCATATCTTCTGATATATTATTATCATATCTTCTGATATATTATTGTCATATCTTCTGATATATCATTGTCATATCTTCTGATATATCATTGTCATATCGTCAGATATATCATTGTCATATCTTCTGATATAACATCATATTTTCTGATATATTATTGTCATATCGTCTGATATATCATTGTCATATCTTCTAATGTATTATTGTCATATCTTCTGATATATTATTGTCATATCTTCTGATATATCATTGTCATATCTTCTGATATATTATTGTCATATCTTCTGATATATTATTGTCATATCTTCTGATATATTATTGTCATATCTTCTGATATATCATTGTCATATCTTCTGATATATTATCATATCTTCTGATATATTATTGTCATATCTTCTGATATATTATTGTCATATCTTCTGATATATCATCATATCTTCTGATATATCATTGTCATATCTTCTGATATATCATTGTCATATCTTCTGATATATTATTGTCATATCGTCTGATATATTATTGTCATATCTTCTGATATATTATTGTCATATTTTCTGATATATTATTATAGTATCTTCTGATATATTATTGTCATATCTTCTGATATATCATTGTCATATCTTCTGATATATTATTGTCGTATCGTCTGATATATCATTGTCATATCTTCTGATATATTATTGTCATATCGTCTGATATATTATTGTCATATCGTCTGATATATTATTATCATATCTTCTCATATATTATTATCATATCTTCTGATATTTCATTGTCATATCTTCTGATGTATTATTGTGATATCTTCTGATATATTATTGTGATATCTTCTGATATATCATTGTCATATCTTCTCATATATTATTGTCATATCTTCTTATATATTATTGTCATATCTTCTGATATATTATTGTCATATCTTCTGATATATTATTGTCATATCTTCTGATATATTATTGTCATATCGTCTGATATATTATTGTCATATCTTCTGATATATCATTGTCATATCTTCTGATATATTATTGTCATATCTTCTGATATATTATTGTCATATCTTCTGATATATTATTATCATATCTTCTGATATATTATTGTCATATCGTCTGATATATTATTTTCATATCTTCTGATATATTATTGTCATATCTTCTGATATATTATTGTCATATCTTGCGATATATTATTGTCATATCGTCTGATATATTATTGTCATATCTTCTGATATATTATTGTCATATAATGTGATATATTATTATCATATCTTCTGATATATCATTGTCATATCTTCTGATATATTATTGTCATATCTTCTGATATATTATTGTCATATCTTCTGATATATTATTGTCATATCGTCTAATATATTATTGTCATATCTTCTGATATATTATTGTCATATCTTCTGATATATTATTATCATATCTTCTGATATATTATTGTCATATCTTCTGATATATCATTGTCATATCTTCTGATATATCATTGTCATATCGTCAGATATATCATTGTCATATCTTCTGATATAACATCATATTTTCTGATATATTATTGTCATATCGTCTGATATATCATTGTCATATCTTCTAATGTATTATTGTCATATCTTCTGATATATTATTGTCATATCTTCTGATATATCATTGTCATATCTTCTGATATATTATTGTCATATCTTCTGATACATTTTTGTCATATCTTCTAATATATCATTGTCATATCTTCTGATATATTATTGTCATATCTTCTGATATAACATTGTCATATTTTCTGATATATTATTGTCATATCGTCTGATATATTATTATCATATCTTTTGATATATCATTGTCATATCGTCTGATATGTTATTGTCATATCTTCTGATATATTATTGTCATATCGTCCGATATATTATTATCATATCTTCTGATATATTATTGTCATATCTTCTGATATATTATTGTCATATCTTCTGATATATTATTGTCATATCTTCTGATATATTATTGTCATATCGTCTATGTTATTGTCATATCTTCTGATATATTATTGTCATATCGTCAGATATATCATTGTCATATCTTCTGATATAACATTATCATATTGTCTGATATATTATTGTCATATCTTCTGATATATCATTGTCATATCTCCTGATATATCATTGTCATATCGTCTGATATATTATTGTCATATCGTCTGATATATTATTGTCATATCTTCTGATATATCATTGTCATATCGTCTGATATATTATTTTCATATCTTTTGATATATCATTGTCATATCGTCTGATATATTATTGTCATATCTTCTGATATATTATTGTCATATTTTCTGATATATTATTATAGTATCTTCTGATATATTATTGTCATATCTTCTGATATATCATTGTCATATCTTCTGATATATTATTGTCGTATCGTCTGATATATTATTGTCATATCTTCTGATATATCATTGTCATATCTTCTGATATATTATTCTCATATCTTCTGATATATTATTCTCATATCTTCTGATATATGATTGTCATATCTTCTGATATATTATTGTCATATCTTCTGATATATCATTGTCATATCTTCTGATATATTATTCTCATATCTTCTGATATATTATTGTCATATTGTCTGATATATCATTGTCATATCTTCTGATATATCATTGTCACATCTTCTGATATATTGTCATATCTTCTTATATATCATTGTCATATCTTCTGATATATCATTATCATATCTTCTGATATATTATTATCATATCTTCTGATATATTATTATCATATCTTCTGATATATCATTGTCATATCTTCTGATATATTATTGTCATATCTTCTGATATATTATTGTCATATCTTCTGATATATTATTGTCATATCTTCTGATATATCATTGTCATATCTTCTGATATATTATCATATCTTCTGATATATTATTGTCATATCTTCTGATATATTATTGTCATGTCTTCTGATATATCATCATATCTTCTGATATATCATTGTCATAGCTTCTGATATATTAACGTCATATCGTCTGATATATTATTGTCATATCTTCTGATATATCATTGTCATATCTTCTGATATATTATTGTCATATCGTCTGATATATTATTGTCATATCTTCTGATATATTATTGTCATATTTTCTGATATATTATTATAGTATCTTCTGATATATTATTGTCATATCTTCTGATATATCATTGTCATATCTTCTGATATATTATTGTCGTGTCGTCTGATATATTATTGTCATATCTTCTGATATATCATTGTCATATCTTCTGATATATTATTCTCATATCTTCTGATATATTATTCTCATATCTTCTGATATATGATTGTCATATCTTCTGATATATTATTGTCATATCTTCTGATATATCATTGTCGTATCTTCTGATATATTATTGTCATATCTTCTGATATAACATTGTCATATTTTCTGATATATTATTGTCATATCGTCTGATATATTATTATCATATCTTCTGATATATCATTGTCATATCGTCTGATATGTTATTGTCATATCTTCTGATATATTATTGTCATATCGTCTGATATATTATTATAGTATCTTCTGATATATTATTGTCATATCTTCTGATATATTATTGTCATATCTTCTGATATATTATTGTCATATCTTCTGATATATTATTGTCATATCTTCTGATATATTATTGTCATATCGTCTGATATATTATTGTCATATCGTCAGATATATCATTGTCATATCTTCTGATATAACATTATCATATTGTCTGATATATTATTGTCATATCTTCTGATATATCATTGTCATATCTTCTGATATATCATTGTCATATCGTCTGATATATTATTGTCATATCTTCTGATATATCATTGTCATATCGTCTGATATATTATTGTCATACCTTTTGATATATCATTGTCATATCGTCTGATATATTATTGTCATATCTTCTATTATTGTCATATCTTCTGATATATTATTGTCATATCTTCTGATATATTATTGTCATATCTTCTGATATATTATTGTCATATCGTCTATGTTATTGTCATATCTTCTGATATATTATTGTCATATCTTCTGATTTATTACTGTCATATCGTCAGATATATCATTGTCATATCTTCTGATATAACATTATCATATTGTCTGATATATTGTCATATCTTCTGATATATCATTGTCATATCTTCTGATATATTATTGTCATATCTTCTGATACATTTTTGTCATATCTTCTAATATATCATTGTCATATCTTCTGATATATTATTGTCATATCTTCTGATATAACATTGTCATATTTTCTGATATATTATTGTCATATCGTCTGATATATTATTATCATATCTTTTGATATATCATTGTCATATCGTCTGATATGTTATTGTCATATCTTCTGATATATTATTGTCATATCGTCCGATATATTATTATCATATCTTCTGATATATTATTGTCATATCTTCTGATATATTATTGTCATATCTTCTGATATATTATTGTCATATCTTCTGATATATTATTGTCATATCGTCTATGTTATTGTCATATCTTCTGATATATTATTGTCATATCGTCAGATATATCATTGTCATATCTTCTGATATAACATTATCATATTGTCTGATATATTATTGTCATATCTTCTGATATATCATTGTCATATCTCCTGATATATCATTGTCATATCGTCTGATATATTATTGTCATATCGTCTGATATATTATTGTCATATCTTCTGATATATCATTGTCATATCGTCTGATATATTATTTTCATATCTTTTGATATATCATTGTCATATCGTCTGATATATTATTGTCATATCTTCTGATATATTATTGTCATATTTTCTGATATATTATTATAGTATCTTCTGATATATTATTGTCATATCTTCTGATATATCATTGTCATATCTTCTGATATATTATTGTCGTATCGTCTGATATATTATTGTCATATCTTCTGATATATCATTGTCATATCTTCTGATATATTATTCTCATATCTTCTGATATATTATTCTCATATCTTCTGATATATGATTGTCATATCTTCTGATATATTATTGTCATATCTTCTGATATATCATTGTCATATCTTCTGATATATTATTCTCATATCTTCTGATATATTATTGTCATATTGTCTGATATATCATTGTCATATCTTCTGATATATCATTGTCACATCTTCTGATATATTGTCATATCTTCTTATATATCATTGTCATATCTTCTGATATATCATTATCATATCTTCTGATATATTATTATCATATCTTCTGATATATTATTATCATATCTTCTGATATATCATTGTCATATCTTCTGATATATTATTGTCATATCTTCTGATATATTATTGTCATATCTTCTGATATATTATTGTCATATCTTCTGATATATCATTGTCATATCTTCTGATATATTATCATATCTTCTGATATATTATTGTCATATCTTCTGATATATTATTGTCATGTCTTCTGATATATCATCATATCTTCTGATATATCATTGTCATAGCTTCTGATATATTAACGTCATATCGTCTGATATATTATTGTCATATCTTCTGATATATCATTGTCATATCTTCTGATATATTATTGTCATATCGTCTGATATATTATTGTCATATCTTCTGATATATTATTGTCATATTTTCTGATATATTATTATAGTATCTTCTGATATATTATTGTCATATCTTCTGATATATCATTGTCATATCTTCTGATATATTATTGTCGTGTCGTCTGATATATTATTGTCATATCTTCTGATATATCATTGTCATATCTTCTGATATATTATTCTCATATCTTCTGATATATTATTCTCATATCTTCTGATATATGATTGTCATATCTTCTGATATATTATTGTCATATCTTCTGATATATCATTGTCATATCTTCTGATATATTATTGTCATATCTTCTGATATAACATTGTCATATTTTCTGATATATTATTGTCATATCGTCTGATATATTATTATCATATCTTCTGATATATCATTGTCATATCGTCTGATATGTTATTGTCATATCTTCTGATATATTATTGTCATATCGTCTGATATATTATTATAGTATCTTCTGATATATTATTGTCATATCTTCTGATATATTATTGTCATATCTTCTGATATATTATTGTCATATCTTCTGATATATTATTGTCATATCTTCTGATATATTATTGTCATATCGTCTGATATATTATTGTCATATCGTCAGATATATCATTGTCATATCTTCTGATATAACATTATCATATTGTCTGATATATTATTGTCATATCTTCTGATATATCATTGTCATATCTTCTGATATATCATTGTCATATCGTCTGATATATTATTGTCATATCTTCTGATATATCATTGTCATATCGTCTGATATATTATTGTCATACCTTTTGATATATCATTGTCATATCGTCTGATATATTATTGTCATATCTTCTATTATTGTCATATCTTCTGATATATTATTGTCATATCTTCTGATATATTATTGTCATATCTTCTGATATATTATTGTCATATCGTCTATGTTATTGTCATATCTTCTGATATATTATTGTCATATCTTCTGATTTATTACTGTCATATCGTCAGATATATCATTGTCATATCTTCTGATATAACATTATCATATTGTCTGATATATTGTCATATCTTCTGATATATCATTGTCATATCTTCTGATATATCATTGTCATATCTTCTGATATATTATTGTCATATCGTCTGATATATTATTGTCATATCTTCTGATATATCATTGTCATATCGTCTGATATATTATTGTCATATCTTCTGATATATCATTGTCATATCGTCTGATATATTATTGTCATATCTTCTGATATATTATTGTCATATCTTCTGATATATTATTGTCATATCTTATATATCATTGTCATATCTTCTGATATATCATTATCATATCTTCTGATATATTATTATCATATCTTCTGATATATTATTGTCATATCTTCTGATACATCATTGTCATATCTTCTGATACATCATTGTCATATATTCTGATATATTATTTTCATATCTTCTGATATATTATTGTCGTATCGTCTGATATATCATTGTCATATCTTCTGATATATTATTGTCATATCGTCTGATATATTATTGTCATATCGTCTGATATATTATTATCATATCTTCTCATATATTATTATCATATCTTCTGATATTTCATTGTCATATCTTCTGATGTATTATTGTGATATCTTCTGATATATTATTGTGATATCTTCTGATATATCATTGTCATATCTTCTCATATATTATTGTCATATCTTCTTATATATTATTGTCATATCTTCTGATATATTATTGTCATATCTTCTGATATATTATTGTCATATCTTCTGATATATTATTGTCATATCGTCTGATATATTATTGTCATATCTTCTGATATATCATTGTCATATCTTCTGATATATTATTGTCATATCTTCTGATATATTATTGTCATATCTTCTGATATATTATTATCATATCTTCTGATATATTATTGTCATATCGTCTGATATATTATTGTCATATCTTCTGATATATTATTGTCATATCTTCTGATATATTATTGTCATATCTTGCGATATATTATTGTCATATCGTCTGATATATTATTGTCATATCTTCTGATATATTATTGTCATATATTGTGATATATTATTATCATATCTTCTGATATATCATTGTCATATCTTCTGATATATTATTGTCATATCTTCTGATATATTATTGTCATATCTTCTGATATATTATTGTCATATCGTCTAATATATTATTGTCATATCTTCTGATATATTATTGTCATATCTTCTGATATATTATTATCATATCTTCTGATATATTATTGTCATATCTTCTGATATATCATTGTCATATCGTCAGATATATCATTGTCATATCTTCTGATATAACATCATATTTTCTGATATATTATTGTCATATCGTCTGATATATCATTGTCATATCTTCTAATGTATTATTGTCATATCTTCTGATATATTATTGTCATATCTTCTGATATATCATTGTCATATCTTCTGATATATTATTGTCATATCTTCTGATACATTTTTGTCATATCTTCTAATATATCATTGTCATATCTTCTGATATATTATTGTCATATCTTCTGATATAACATTGTCATATTTTCTGATATATTATTGTCATATCGTCTGATATATTATTATCATATCTTTTGATATATCATTGTCATATCGTCTGATATGTTATTGTCATATCTTCTGATATATTATTGTCATATCGTCCGATATATTATTATC
This sequence comes from Eledone cirrhosa, assembly GCA_964016885.1. Taxonomy (NCBI): domain Eukaryota; kingdom Metazoa; phylum Mollusca; class Cephalopoda; order Octopoda; family Eledonidae; genus Eledone; species Eledone cirrhosa. The sequence continues at coordinate 21,671 of CAXHJY010000264.1, read as the reverse complement.
ATATCTTCTGATATATTATTGTCATATCTTCTGATATATTATTGTCATATCGTCTATGTTATTGTCATATCTTCTGATATATTATTGTCATATCGTCAGATATATCATTGTCATATCTTCTGATATAACATTATCATATTGTCTGATATATTATTGTCATATCTTCTGATATATCATTGTCATATCTCCTGATATATCATTGTCATATCGTCTGATATATTATTGTCATATCGTCTGATATATTATTGTCATATCTTCTGATATATCATTGTCATATCGTCTGATATATTATTTTCATATCTTTTGATATATCATTGTCATATCGTCTGATATATTATTGTCATATCTTCTGATATATTATTGTCATATTTTCTGATATATTATTATAGTATCTTCTGATATATTATTGTCATATCTTCTGATATATCATTGTCATATCTTCTGATATATTATTGTCGTATCGTCTGATATATTATTGTCATATCTTCTGATATATCATTGTCATATCTTCTGATATATTATTCTCATATCTTCTGATATATTATTCTCATATCTTCTGATATATGATTGTCATATCTTCTGATATATTATTGTCATATCTTCTGATATATCATTGTCATATCTTCTGATATATTATTCTCATATCTTCTGATATATTATTGTCATATTGTCTGATATATCATTGTCATATCTTCTGATATATCATTGTCATATCTTCTGATATATTGTCATATCTTCTTATATATCATTGTCATATCTTCTGATATATTATTATCATATCTTCTGATATATTATTATCATATCTTCTGATATATCATTGTCATATCTTCTGATATATTATTGTCATATCTTCTGATATATTATTGTCATATCTTCTGATATATTATTGTCATATCTTCTGATATATCATTGTCATATCTTCTGATATATTATCATATCTTCTGATATATTATTGTCATATCTTCTGATATATTATTGTCATATCTTCTGATATATCATCATATCTTCTGATATATCATTGTCATAGCTTCTGATATATTAACGTCATATCGTCTGATATATTATTGTCATATCTTCTGATATATCATTGTCATATCTTCTGATATATTATTGTCATATCGTCTGATATATTATTGTCATATCTTCTGATATATTATTGTCATATTTTCTGATATATTATTATAGTATCTTCTGATATATTATTGTCATATCTTCTGATATATCATTGTCATATCTTCTGATATATCATTGTCGTATCGTCTGATATATTATTGTCATATCTTCTGATATATCATTGTCATATCTTCTGATATATTATTCTCATATCTTCTGATATATTATTCTCATATCTTCTGATATATGATTGTCATATCTTCTGATATATTATTGTCATATCTTCTGATATATCATTGTCATATCTTCTGATATATCATTGTCATATCTTCTGATATATCATTGTCATATTGTCTGATATATTATTGTCATATTGTCTGATATATTATTATCATATCTTCTGATATATCATTATCATATCTTCTGATATATTATTGTCATATCTTCTGATATATTATTGTCATATCTTCTGATATATTATTGTCATATCTTCTGATATATTATTGTCATATTGTCTGATATATCATTGTCATATCTTCTGATATATCATTGTCATATCTTCTGATATATTATTGTCATATCTTCTGATATATTATTCTCATATCTTCTGATATATTATTCTCATATCTTCTGATATATCATTGTCATATCTTCTGATATATCATTGTCATATCTTCTGATATATCATTGTCATATTGTCTGATATATTATTGTCATATCTTCTGATATATTATTGTCATATCTTCTGATATATCATTGTCATATCTTCTGATATATTATTGTCATATCTTCTGGTATATTATTGTCATATTGTCTGATATATTATTATTAAATATTCTGATATATCATTACCATATCTTCTGATATATTATTGTCATATCTTCTGATATATTATTGTCATATCTTCTGATATATTATTGTCATATCTTCTGATATATTGTCATATCTTCTGATATATCATTGTCATATCTTCTGATATATTATTGTCAATACTTCTGATATATTATTGTCATATCTTCTGATATATTTTTGTCATATCTTCTGATATATTATTGTCATAGCTTCTGATATATCATTGTCATATCTTCTGATATATTATTGTCATATCTTCTGATATATTATTGTCATAACTTCTGATACATCATTGTCATATCTTCTGATATATTATTGTCATATCTTCCGATATATTATTGTCATATCGTCTGATATATCATTGTCATATCTTCTGATATATTATTGTCATATCTTCTGATATACTATTGTCATATCTTCTGATATATCATTGTTATATCTGCTGATATATCATCGTCATATCTTCTGATATATCATTATCATATCTTCTGATATATTATTGTCATATCTTCTGATATATTATTGTCATATCCTCTGATATATTATTGTCATATCTTCTGATATATTATTGTCATATCTTCGATAGGCTAGTGTAGCCTACAGTATTCTCTACAGTGTTATCTACAGTGTAATCAACAGTGTAGTCTACACTGTAGACTACACTACAGTGTAGTCTACACTACAGTGTTATCTGCAGTGTAGTCTACACTACAATTTTATCTACAGTGTTATCTACACTGCATTGTAATCTACAGTGTAGGCATGAGTGAAGGTAGCAGTACATTTTATCTTGTCATCACTGGCATTGGAGAGGTTGTATGTAGGACTAATCTGCCTTCTTTACCATACATTGTTTCTCTGAGTGTGTCTTATATATATCATCATCATCATCATCACCGTTTTACGTCCGTTCTTCCATGCTAGCATGGGTTAGACGGTTTGTCCTGTTGTGGGCAGTGTCCAGTTGGCTGACCTTGTTTTACTCATAAAGGAACTGATTCTGGCTTGAATCTCTACAGCTGGATGCCCTTCCAAACACCAACCTCATTTTCAGTGAGTGCTGGGTGCTTTTTTTCCTTGGCAGGGTGTGGGGGCATATTGTCTATATGCTTTAGCTTCAGCTTGTACCCGTTGGGGGGGGGGGGGGGGGTCTTCTGTATTACTGCATGACGCCAGAGGTCGCGGTCGTGTGTCATCACCTTTGAGAGGTGTAATTGGGTAAGGTTGGTTTTTATCAACTCATCCCACGTTTTCTTGGGTCTCCCCACTCCATTGTTTCCATCAACTTCTAGTGCTCTGCGCCTTTTTATGCAGCTGTCATCCTTCATACGCATCAGATGTCCATACCAGCTCAACCGCCTCTCCTGCACACAGCATTTGATTCCTCTTATACTCAGTCTTTCTCTCATGCTTTGCCGTTCGTGTATATTACTATTACACATCCATCGGAGCATGCAGGCTTCGTTTCTCTCTAATCTACGTAAGTCTTCCACGGACAACGCCCAGGTCTCACTACCATGTAACATTGCTGTTCATATACACGCATCATACAGTCTGCCTTTCATTTTGAGGGAAAAACCTTTTGCAGCTAGCAGTGGCAGTAGCTCCCTGAACTTCTTACATCCCGTTCTTACCCTAGTTAGTGTACTTTCTGAACACCCACCTCCGCTCCTAATTCGGGCACTTAGGTAGCAGAAGCTGTCTACTGTTTCTACAGAGCCCTCCCAGAGATTGGTGGTACTTGTTTCCTGTGGCTGTTTGCTGCTTGCTGTCCCAGCACAGTTACTGTATGTGAATCCTACATTCTTAGTTAAACTTCCGGAGATCCCGCTACATCTCTTGTGTACCCATTGTTTGCATTTGGGGCAGAGAATGGAGTTCCTACCTACACCTTTCCTACATACTGAGCAAGGTCATTTCCTTGAGGGGATCTGGGTTCTGTTTTCTCATCTACTTACAATGACCTTAGTCTTTGTCAGGTTGACTTTGAGACCCTTTCTTTCTAGTTCCTGCTTCCAAGTTTGGAATTTCTTCTCTAGTTCTACCACAGATTCAGCTATAAGTGCGAGGTCATCTGCATACAGGAGTTCCCATGGGCATCTGGTCTTAAACTCCTCCGTTATTGCCTGCAGGACTATGATGAACAGGAGAGGGTTAAGAACAGAGCCCTGGTGGACACCGACCTGTATGCTAAATTCCTCGCTATAGTCATTAACCCTAACTTTGCTGACTGCTACCCTATACATGGCTTGTACAGCTTTCACAAGCCATTCATCTACTCCTAGTTTTCTAAGAGCCCACCAGATTATAGCCCGTGGAACTCTGTCAAAGGCTTTCTCGAGATCGACGAATGCCAGGTAGAGTGGCTTACTTTTAGCTAGGTACTTTTCCTGTAACTGCCTCACAAGGAAGAGGGCATCAGTGGTGCCTCTTCCTGGCACAAACCCAAATTGCATCTCATCTAGTTTCACCCGGTCCCTAATCAACTGTGCTATAACTCTTTCTGTTACTTTCATGACCTGGTCCATCAGGTTTATACCTCTATAGTTTCCTCTATCTAGTGCATCACCTTTAACCTTGTAGCAGTTGACAATGATGCTACTGCACCAATCCTTTGGTATGACACCTTCTAGTATTACCTGGTTAACAATACGTGTGGTTATAGTGTGACCTACAGACCCTTTACCTTTGTAGCAGTTGACAATGATGCTACTGCACCAATCTTTTAGTATGACACCTAGTATTACCTGGTTAACAATACGTGTGGTTATAGTGTGACCTACAGACCCAGATACCTTCAGCATCTCGGCAGCTATACCCGATGGACCGGTTGCCTTCCCTGTCTTCATATCTTTGATTGCCTTACTACACTGCTGCTGACTTGTACTGCTGGCCCCTCTATAGGGTCTACTTGGAGTAGGTCTCTTTCTCCCATGCATTCTCCTCATTTAGTAATCTATATATATATATATATATATATATATGCACACACATTTACGCGTGTGTGTGTGTGGATATATTGAAATATATGTCCAACCTATGCTAGCACAGAAAAGTGAACATTAGAATATAATGTGTATGTGTGTGGATATATATATATATATGTGTGTGTGTGTGTGTGTGTCTCTCTCTCCCTCTCTCTCTCTATATATATATGTGTGTGTGTGTGTGTGTATGTATGTATATATATAATAAAACAAAACGTGAAAATATTCTAGCAGAATGATCTTTACAATCTTCTGATTCCACACACACCATAGAGAGAGAGAGACGGGGGGCAGAGAGAGCTGTTATAGGAGTTTTGATGTCTGTCAGGACTTAAGTATCTGGAAGAAACTTTAGCCAGATTAAAATAGCAGCAATAGCAGAAGACATGACACTAAATTGATAATATACATTGACTGGCTCTGAAAATGAATCAAGAAACTCAAGTTGGAATTAGTAAATCTTTTAGTATCACCATTTCTATGTCAAGAATTGTCTGTTTCCATAACATTTTATACTTGACTTGTGGAGGCACATGGCTTAGTGGTTAGAGCATTGGGCTTATAATTGTAAGGTTGTGAGTTCGATTCTCAGACTGGGTGATGCATTGTGTCCTTGAGTAAGACACTTTAGTTCATGTTTCTTCAGTCTACTCAACTGTAGAAATGAGTTGCGACATCACTGATGCTAAATTGTATCAGCCATTGCCTTTCCCTTGGACAACATACTGTGTATATATTGTGATGTCACTGGTGCCAAACTGCATTAGCTGTTGCCCCTTCCTTTGGAAAACTTTGATGATGTGGCGAGGAGAGACTGGTATGCATGAGTGACTGGTATGCATGCGTGACTGCTGATCTTTTACAAACAACCTTGCCTGGGCTTCTTCCTTGGAGGGAAATTTTCTAGTTGCTAATCGCATGGTCATTCATGACCAAATGGGATCTTTACCCTATATTTGACTTGCTTTCATAATCTTTACTCTTTTACCAGTCTCTGCCATGAGTCAGTGGCCATGCTGGTGCATTTCCTTCAAAAGATTTAGTCAATCACATCAACCTCAGTACTTAATCAAATCTGGTACTAATTTTTTTTATTGATCTCTTTTTTGTCAAACTGCTAAGTTATAGGACATAACTATATACACACACAAACATATATATATATATATATTCTTGTATAGATTTCAATCATTTGACTGGCCATGCTGGGGCAATGCTTTTAATGTATTCAGTTGATCACCAATATATACTGTTTTCAAGTTTAATACATATTTTATAAATCACTTTTGTCAAACCATTACATTATGAGACAATCACATATACACATACACCACCATCCTCATCGTCATCGTTTTACGTTCGCTTTTCCATGTTTGAATGTGCTGGATCGGTTCTCTCCTGCTCAGCATCCCTCCACACATCACAGTCCTTTGACATCTCCACTGTTCAGCATCCCTCCACACATCACAGTCCTTTGACATCTCCACTGTTCAGCATCCCTCCACACATCACAGTCCTTTGACATCTCCACTGTTCAGCATCCCTCCACGCATCACAGTCCTTTTACATCTCCACTGTTCAGCATCCCTCCACACATCACAATCCTTTGACATCTCCACTGTTCAGCATCCCTCCACACATCACAGTCCTTTTACATCTCCACTGTTCAGCATCCCTCCACACATCACAGTCCTTTGACATCTCCACTGTTCAGCATCCCTCCACACATCACAGTCCTTTTACATCTCCACTGTTCAGCATCCCTCCACACATCACAGTCCTTTTACATCTCCACTGTTCAGCATCCCTCCACACATCACAGTCCTTTTACATCTCCACTGTTCAGCATCCCTCCACACATCACAGTCCTTTTACATCTCCACTGTTCAGCATCCCTCCACACATCACAGTCCTTTGACATCTCCACTGTTCAGCATCCCTCCACACATCACAGTCCTTTTACATCTCCACTGTTCAGCATCCCTCCACGCATCACAGTCCTTTGACATCTCCACTGTTCAGCATCCCTCCACACATCACAGTCCTTTTACATCTCCACTGTTCAGCATCCCTCCACACATCACAGTCCTTTTACATCTCCACTGTTCAGCATCCCTCCACACATCACAGTCCTTTTACATCTCCACTGTTCAGCATCCCTCCACACATCACAGTCCTTTTACATCTCCACTGTTCAGCATCCCTCCACACATCACAGTCCTTTTACATCTCCACTGTTCAGCATCCCTCCACACATCACAGTCCTTTTACATCTCCACTGTTCAGCATCCCTCCACGCATCACAGTCCTTTGACATCTCCACTGTTCAGCATCCCTCCACGCATCACAGTCCTTTGACATCTCCACTGTTCAGCATCCCTCCACGCATCACAGTCCTTTGACATCTCCACTGTGAGCTTCAGTGATTTAAGATCAGCTCACAACCTCCGTCTAGTTTTTCCTTTAGTTTCCTCAAATGTAGCACACTTCCACTATCATCCAAGTGCATCACATATCCATACCAGCACAGTTGTCTCTCCTGCACTCTGCATCTAATTCATCCTAAATCTAGCTTTTTTCTCAGCTCATCTATGCTTTGTCGTTCATGCACACTAACACTGCACATCCATTGAGGCATACTTACTTCATTTCTCTCCAGCCTTCTAACATCCTCTGTGTCCACTGTTGATGTCTCACTACCATGCAACATTGCATTTCTTTATACAGCTGTCATCATCCATACCCATCACATGTCCTTACCAGTGCAGTCTTCTCTCCTGCAAACTACATCCAATTCCTCTTATGCCAAGTTTTCCTCTCAACTCACTTATGCTACATCGTTCATGTATGCTGACATTACACACTCAATGGAGTATACCTACTACATTCCTTTCTAGCCTTTCCAGGTCCATGTCTCACTGCTATATATCATCATCACTGTCTAACAACCATTTTCTATGCTAGCATGGGTTAGACAAGTTGTCCTATTGTGAGACAAGCCAGGTCAGATGACTATGTCTTTCTCATACAGAACTATTTCTGGCTTGACTTTTTCGGTTGGATGCCCTTCCTAATGCCAATATTTACAGTGTGTGTGTGTGTATATATATACTTATACACTCATATATATACACATATTAACACACACACATACACACACACACATGTGTGTGTGTTAGTGAGTTTTATGTAGTAGTTGGTCTGTTTGGGGTTTCATAAAGATTCTGGTTTTGTGTGTTGTAGCAGCATCCCTGCAGTGGTCAAGGCTGGGGTATTTCAGGAAGTTACCAAAGGGGTCTGTGGATGACACACAAAGAAGTGGTATGGGGTGATGGTGTGGTGAGCAGGAAGAGAGATCAGTGTTGGTGGTTGTTTGTGTGTGTGTATATTGGTAGTAAAGGAATGTAGGTTGGTTAGAGGTGTTAGTGTGATTAGTTGGTTAATTAGTAGCATCGGGAATAATACATGTATTTGTCTATGATTATGTTGGTGTGTTAATGTATGTGGGTGGGTGTTGGGGTAGTGCATGTGGTGTGAGAGTGGTCTGTTAGTATAAATGATTAGTTAATTAGTAATGTTAGTATGATTAGAAATGTTAGTATGATTTATTAGTTGTGTTGGTGTGGGTTGTTTTGTATCTTTGTGTGTTAGTGTGTCTAAGTGGACATGTGAGTGGGTGTGTTGGGGAAGTGATAGTGCACATATATTGGTGTGAGAGTTGGGGGGGTGATGGGAAAGGCTAAAGGAAGAACGGTGGGGAGTTATGGCCATTCCCATGCCAAGTATGGAGAGAAAAAATATTCTGCTGCTCTCAGGTGTGAGTTCAGGGATTTGGAGCACGAACAAGGCTAAAAACAGTGAAGTCATGGTTGGAGTGTCTGGTGGAATGGAAATATCGGGCAACTGGAGACTGGTTGTTGAGCTAGATGTCCTAGAGATGCTCAGTGAACCCGTCCATTAGTCCCTGACTCCCAGTTTGTCCAATGTAGACAGCTTTGCAATGGACAAGAGAGGAGGAGTCGCAGTAGAAAAAGTCCCTGTCTCTAAAGGATTGGCTGTTGGAGCCAGTGAGGGTGATGGTGGTGTTGGGAACAAGAGTGGAACCCAGTGAGGGTGGTGGTGGTGGTGAAGAAGTTGTATGGCAGTGGTGTGGTGGAAGCAAGAGTGGGACCCAAGGAAGGAGTTAGGGGAGGAGAGGGAGCTGTGGATATTCTGGAGGAGGTTGTGTTCACACTTGAAGGAGGGGGGAAGGTGGGAAGTTGAAGATGGTGGAGTGATCAGATTGGAGGTGGTGAAAGAGACGGAGGATGATCCTCTGGAGGGCTGATATGTAAGAGGAATGGGAGTCATGGTGTGGTGAGGGAGGGGAGTAACCTTGCTGAGTGAACAGTCTGGCCATTTAGGACATGCAGGAATGGGGCAAAACCTGCACTGCTGGATGGACAGTAGGACAGTGTATCTCAAATGTACCCCTGGATGGACAGTAGGACAATATATCTCAACTGTACCCCTGGGTGGACAGTAAGACAATATATCTCAACTGTACCCCTGGGTGGACAGTAGGACAATATATCTCAACGGTACACCTGTATACAAGCTAGTGAAAGCATTGACAAGGAGAACAGCCAATGATGCCTGTTACATCAGCCATTCCACCTTGCAAAGCTACTTCCTCAGAAGATGGTGTAAGACAGCAGTCTGTGCTCTAATGGACACTGGAGGTCTAAATAGTGACCAACACAAACAGAAATTGGTCAGCTAAAATAAGAATCACTCAGTAAGTGAAAATCCTAAAATCCGAATTAACATTTTACCAGAAGAATGAATTAAGTCAACATAGAATAGAGAACTTTTTTCTCTTGTTCAAGACTTGACAACTTTAATAGTGGAGCCATGATAAATTACACTCACTACACTCTATTAAGATGCATAAAGTATACTCTGTAAAGGGCATCCAGCCTTAGAAACTTTGCCAAAATACTAACATATTAGCAAGTCATGATCCAGCATCTTGACTCAGATCATAATAAGCCATTGAAACACAGGAAACCAGCAGGAAACACAGACATAAAATAATTGTTTCTACATTTGGCACAAGGCCAGCAATTACCCCAGTGTATTACTGGTACTTTATTTTATCGACCTCGTAAGGATGAAAGTCAAATTAACCTGGGCGTGATTTGAACTCAGAATGGAAAGGGCCGTAACTCTATGCATCAAAGCATGGCATCCGACCCTCTACCGATACTGCCAATCCACCGAATAATGATGATTAGTTGGCACCATACTTCAAAGATGACATCATTAAGTTCTTGATTGTATATCACTACATGTATCAGTTCATGTATTAATCAAATTTACTGCTTTGTCAATTATAATGTCATTAATTTATTTTTTATTTTTCCTTGTTTGAAAAATGAAAATAAATTATATCATTTTTTTTTTGTTTATTTATTAATTAATATTGCCACTAAAAATAATTATTATAATGCCATAATTATTAATCAGGAACATTTTTTAGATAAATTTCCACTAAATTAAAAGAAAACCTGGTCCTTTTCCCTGACACTGAGGTTCTCACTAAAGCTAGGATCACATCAATCTAAGTCATGCTTATTAGGAATCAACTATGATGGACAGGCCATCTCATCTGTATGGATGATGAGTTCATTCCCAATCAAATGTTTTATGGTGAGCTTATGCTGGGAAAGAGATAAAATAGTAAGCCAAAGAAAAGATAGAAAGACTCTTTAAAATCAAATTTAAAATGTCTTAAATTAAAATACAAAAGTCTTGTATCACTTACAGCAGATAGGGAAGCATGGTGAACTAAGATTTGGAGCAGTGGTGAAGATGTGGAGCTTGGCAGAGTTAAGCATGCTGAAATGAAAAGAAAAGTTCGTAGAAATGAGATTAATAGCAATAGCTTTGGGAATGATTCTCTTTCTTTCTTTAAATGTTCCTTATGTACAAAAGGATACATATCTCACTCTAATCTGAGCTTGCACCAGCATGTCCATGTGCTTAAGGCACACATGAATTATTGGAATTTCATTCAGGATGACCAGTTTCAATGTTATGTTTGTCAAAAAATCTGCTAGTCAGATGGAGGATTGAAGTGGCACTTTACATAATAAACAAGTGGAAAATAGAGCCAATACTGAAATGAGACATTGCAGCAGTATTTGTTGTCAGATCTTTGTTTCAGGGCTCAAAAGTAATTTAAGATCTTATGCTAAGAAAGAGCAATTATAGGTTCAAGAAGTCAAGCTCTGTAAAGAGTAGACAATGTCCATGTATGTGTATATGTGTGAGTGTGTGTGTGTATCATCATCATCATCATCATCAACGTTTAACGTCCGTGTTCCACGCTTGCATGGGTTTGGACGGGGGTAGTCCCACTTGAGGCAAGAGTGATTGTCTTGCTCGCATAGGACTGTCTGGCAGGTTTTCTACAGTTGGATGCCCTTCCTAACACCAACCACATTTACAGTGTGGGTCTGGGAGGTTTTTACCGTGTTGCCTACACGGCCACATTACAGCGTGGACTGTGTGTTTTTTTGTCGTGACACCTACACGATCTCATTTGTTTCGGCCTGGATGGCGCGGCACCAACATAACTTTACATAGAACGGGGTGGTGTGGATGGGGTGGGGGTGGTGGCGGGACGGGGTGTATTTTGTTAGAGATGCCTACTGGCAAGGCGGGTCTTCTCTGTTACTGAGTACCGCCAAAGGTCTCGGTCCAGTGACATTGTCTTGGAGAGGTGTAAGTGTGTGAGGTCGGAGTTTATCAGCTCGTCCCAGGTTTTTCTAGGTCTGCCTATTCCGTGGCTACCGTCTATCTTTATTGCCCTCCACTTTGTTATACAGCTATCGACTTTCATGCGCATCACGTGTCCATACCAACGTAACCTTCTCTCGAGTAAACAACATCTGATCCCTCTTATCTCTAATTTTTTCCTTAGTTCGTTTATGCTTTGCCGTTCACGTATATTACTGTTACACATCCAGCGGAGCATGCAAGCTTCGTTCCTCTCTAGTCTGCGTATATCCTCTGCACACAATGCCCAGGTCTCACTGCCATGCAACATTGCTGTTCGTATGCAGGCATCGTACAACCTGCCTTTCATTTTTAGGGAGAACCCTTTAGCGGCTAATAGTGGTATAAGCTCTCTAAACTTTTTCCAACCAGTTCTGACTCTAGCTACTGTACTTTCAGAGCACGCTCCCCCACTGCTGATTTTAACGCCCAGGTAACGGAAGCTGTCCACTATTTCTATAGAACCCTCTGCGCAAATGAAAGAGCTAGTATCTTGTGGGCACTTGCTGCTACTTATTGCACCAGAACACCGGCCACATGTAAAATCTATATATATATATCGAGGTTGGTGTTTCCATGAAGAAAGTATTTTTTTAAATGGAAACAGCTGGTTACATGATTGCAATTAACCTGGGATTAAACCAATCTTTGCATGCTATCTATCTCTCATTACGTCCCTTTACGATCTGAGTTCAAATCCCGCCGAGGTTGACTTTGCCTTTCATCCTTACGGGGTCGATAAAATAAAGTACCAGTAATGCACTGGGTAATTGCTGGCCTTGTGCCTAAAGTAGAAACAATTATTTCAGCATAGTTACGTCCCTTTACGATGTGAGTTCAAATCCGGCCGAGGTTAACTTTGCCTTTCATCCTTACGGGGTCGATAAAATAAAGTACCAGTAATGTACTGTGTAATTGCTGGCCTTGTGCCTAAAATAGAAACAATTATTTAATACTCTTTAGCATAGTTATGTCCCTTTACAGTCTGAGTTCAAATCCCGACGAAGTTCTCTGACAGCCAGGCTTGGGTCTTTCGGCTGGTATGGCAGGGTTCTGAGTCTTGCTGCCACACGTACGGCCTACCTGCAGCTACCTGGTCGATCCAGAACTTTACTACCTCGCTCAGAAAACGGATGTAGCCATCGGTGTTCAGCTTGAGGCCCTCAAGGAAGAAGTGAGGTGGCATGACGTCACCTTGACTGCTGACGAGACCGAAGACCAGTGTGGTCGCTGGAAACAAAGTAAATAAATACATAAATACATACACGCATACAAATACGTACATACACAAGCATACGCAAAAACACTTACCATAGGTATACAAAACCACGCACATATAAATATGTGTGTGTGTCTATGCGTGTTCTTAACTCTGAAGCGGAGATTCATTCGGTCTCCTAGTTAGAATTTTAGTCTACGACTTCTGCTATACCATTTACGTGGTTTTGTCTTTGCGTGCTATTGTTCTCCACGCTCCACATATGACGTATTATCTTCATTTTTTCCGTTCATTGCCAGAGAACGTCTCTATGCACCACCTAAGAGATCATTAGTCTACGACCTCGTTTATACCATAAACGTGGTTCTGTTTTTACGCGTAATTGTTTTCCACCGCTCCCTTTAATGACGTATTATATTCATTTTTTCCCCTTCTTTACCAGGGAACGTTTCCACGAACCAAAGTATCGTCTTCCTGTCTTCCTCCGGTTGCAACGTTTTTTTAAATATACACTTCTGCGTTTACAGATTGACTTTGTTAGTTTCAGAAGATCCCGTTAAGGGTGAAAGCAGCGATTCTTTGCTTAAACTTTAATCTTTTATTTTAATAAATATTTGCTCTACGGTTCTTATATATTTGATATATATTTATCTTTATCGAGCCCTCTTTGGATTTTAGTCTTCAAATATATTATTATTACTATATATATGTATATATATATACATGTATATATATATATGTATATATATATGTATATATATATATATATGTCAGGTCACCAGTTGGTGCAACTGGTAACATGTATCCCAGTACAACCTGTCTCATGGTCGGGTCGTTGGCGACTAAACTGGCAAACCCACCAAGGTTTCTTGGTGAGGAGGGTGACTTTGGACATCCTGCAGGACTAAAAACAAAACCTGTCAAAGGGCAAAGGAGCTCTTAAGAGTCAATGGCCATCCAAAATCACTGGGAGAGGTGACCCCTTAGCCTTTGTCAAGGCAGAATTCTAGGAGAAGGAAACTCTGATATAACACCTGCAACCCTGATGGTATCCAATGATGTTGACTTGTTCTTCTTTTTGGTAAATATCATCTTGGTTAAGAGAGTGGGACTGGCTTTGTGCAGTGCCTTTGCTCACTATAAAAGCTTCACGGCACATCTGGAGATCTCTCTGCACT